>JAJMHN010000038.1:0-137984 GCA_030566025.1 Geotrichum cucujoidarum | reverse complement strand
AGCCAAACTATTGTACCACGAACTTCTGATAGCCCTCTTGCCCCATGCCAATTAGGAAATAATAACGCAAGATATATCAAAACTCTAACTAAACTAGATGCTCTTGTATATTTTGTGTTTTTGAGACTGTTTGTTAAGTGACCTTGAAGCTGCCGGTGCTTCAATACCGACCGAAATGTCTCGTTTCTTACAATTTTTCCTTGAAAAATAAACATTATTGATGTTATATTATAAAATTATTACTGTTTTCAATAACAAGAATATTTTTGCAAAATTTTTAAGAGCAATTGTGGCATTCTAGTCATGCATATCTAAACATTTGCCTACAAGGCACTCTGAATATTAGTTGAGCACATAGCTGGCTGTCCTGACTGAGGCACTTTCGGAACACATATTTTTTGATATTTATAAATAAATTGAAATTGAATCAGTACGTGTTTAATGTTTTAAAATATACATTTGTGCTAAAATCTGAAAACAGTCAAATATACAAGGCGTGGAAACTCACTTATTGTAAACTCTAAAATATTTGTATCTCGTTCGCAAGCGACATGGCGCAGAGGAAGCGCATGGGGCTCATAACCCCAGGGTCCTTGGATCGAAACCAAGTGTCGCTATTTTTTTCTATTGAGCCAGCTTATATGAATATTCTCTTCAGGCCTTCCTTTCCATTCTGTAGCTTTTCTTTACACTATTCAATGGTGTTCGGAAGGTTTTTTTTTTTTTTTTTTGTTGAGTTTTTAAAATTGACAGAGCGAAGTATTGGCGTTGGGTGGACACATCAAATGGGATACAAAAATCACTTGTTTGTGCCTAGCGCTTCTTTTACCTCTGGTATTGAAGTAAATACTTATTTCTCTCTGTTACTTTGCGCCCTAATATGAAGAGGGTCTTGTTTGCCAACTTATGCCTCGAGAAAATCGTCTCAACGTGACAGATGACAACAGCAACGTAATCCTATAGGAATCTTTGGAGTCTAGAAATCCGTAGCAATTGTTTCTGTTAGGTTAATTCACGATAGCTAAATGTATGTTATAAAAAAATGTTAACAAGGAGCAAAAAGATACGTCACAGACAGGATTCGAACCTGCGCGGGCAGAACCCAATTCCTGACAACTAGAAGATAGCAGGGAATCGCCTTAACCACTCGGCCACTGGGACAACTTTTTCAAAAAATCATTTAAAATCTATATCCAGACGCAACCTTCAGTTAATGATTATATTGATAAAAGTGTCATATTTGCAGCAGACCGCTTTTCGAACATGAAAACACTCGATTGATTTTACGCAAGACGCATGCGTTTTTTTTGGCGGATTTGTCTATTTTCATGTAGATAGAACCAACTTCAGATTTTGGCCTCTCTACTTATCAAGTGGTTTCTAGTTAGTTGCGAGTTGCAACAGTACCAGCGTTAAAGCGTGCCATACCATGTTCGCAGGCCATAACTTCTTGAATTAGTTGTTTTGATATTTTTTCACTGGCTTGGTACATACTCTATTACCTTATTACCTTATCAAATGTTCCATGATGCAAGGAACCAGACTTGTTTAGGAGTGACAGGCCTTTTCTGGTCACGATTTCCGGTGACGTCTTGCAATGTGGGGAGCTGCGGACTGTGCTGCAGACGGGTCAATGTGACATAACTACGCGAGTTCGCTGTATCATATAAATATACACGACGCAACTGGCGCACGGTGAGGTTATTTGACGCCAGGCGAGGTCCGCAAATACCGCACTTGTTTGCTGTCCTTTTCGCGCTAGTTTAGTAGTTGATGATCGATAATTGGTATCCACCTAGTTATTGCGCTGAATATTCACGCAGTAAGCACAACCAGAGGAGCAATAGAAACAGAGACAATGGATTGTGTACCTACATGCGGATGGCGGGGCCAATCTGGGCCACACAAGGCCCTGGTTCCACCACCGGGACTGCAGCTGTAACAACCTGGGCAAATGCTGCGCTACCCATTTGTTTACCTCACCTTGATCATGATGATGATGGCTGATGGATCAACTAATGATATCACCCGAAAATAGACGCCAGCTGTTTGGTTCTGAGGCCAGACGGGCGTGCGCTCAGCCTGGGCTCTAAGCCCTGCCCATCCTGGTCACTTTCAACTGGGCCAGACAGAACACTGTGAAAAACCAAAAAAAAAAATAATAAAAAAGAAATATGGCAAGGGACGCAGCTTCCAGAAAAAGAAGCCTGGTGACAGATCCGGCTCCTGCAAGAGCAAACGTCAAACTGGCCAAATGACATGATTTTTACTTTCAAATATCCCTAGTTAGTATCTAGGATCATTTTAAAATGTCTCAGGTGCGTTGGTTTTGACGTCCTTGGATTTTGAAACCTAAAAACCTTCGCAGCTTTTTGGTTCAAGTTTAGGCGAAAATTCATGTGAGCGCAAGATGGAACGGCCCCCAACTATAAAAATGTAGAAGAAAAAAGAAAGGAATTTTTAAAAAATACGAGATCGCTGCTGCTGTTGCCTATGCTTGCCGCCGGACAATAAGTTTCAGGCCTGAACTTTAAACGCCCCCGGTCCGCACCCGTCTGGCCTAGTGCCGGGCTCATTAGAGTTTTCTGGCGTCCAAACAAACAACAACATTTAACAAAGCCTAAATTGATAACGTGAGCAGGCTGATAAGTTATGGCGTCAATCCCGGAGTTCGGGACGCTGGAAGGCTCCCGCAACTAGGGCGAAATGTGTGGGGGCCCAGCTCAGCCAAACTATCATCCATGGGCTCGGCTTAACTCAGAACCGCCCAACAAACACCAGGAAGATCCGATGTTGATTGCCAATATCTTCGTACTCTATTTCTGCTTTTAACGTTCAGTCACAAGTGTCAGAAAATCATGATAACGATTTATTGCAGTCATGCTTCGCGATGCTCCTTCTCGCATCAATTAGTTTTCAACAACTCCAAGCCAGAAGCAAAGGGCCACTTTGTGGATTCCATTTCAGGGCGGCAGAGTGTTTGATGGGCTTGGCCCAAGAAAGTGGGTTTTAGCCTCTTGTTCTCGCAGTTGTCCGGCGAGGTTTTGTGCTCTGATTGTCTTTTACTGTTTGAAAACCCTCCCAAGCAAGGCCCGATTGCGAGCTTCTATTTTACCCTTTAGCTGCTTGTTTCTATTCGCCGCCGGGATATTCTGAAAATAAGGCAGATTAAATTTTTCATGCCAGACATGTAGTCAAGTCATGTCAAATTATAAGGTTTAGCTTTTCCCGACTCGATAATATCAAGATAATTGGAATCATTTGGAACTTCCCTCTCTCGAGGAAGTAGTTTGAAAGAATAACAAAAAGATTTTTTTTTAACTTCTCTCCATCAAGGCCCTTTTTTGATTCATGTGTCACAAGACAGCTAGAAATAAAACAAAATAGAAAGGTCTCGTATTTAGACATACTTTTGCGGACAAGTGCAAATTGTTTATATTGAATAATGTTTCACGGCACTCGTCTTCTGGAACCATGAGCTTCTTCTATCGCGCACCCTTTTTTATTTTGTTGAAATGCAGAGAACCAATTGCATTTGCGAGCTTTCTATTTTTATTTCAGTGTTTTTTTAAAAATTCCTGAGTGGTCTTTGTCAAGGTGTTTTATCCTGATCAAGATCTGTATTTGAACTTTCCACGCTTTTGGGCGCATATATCCTCTTGGTTCTGGTTTTTTTCCTTCTCGCCTTGACACTCCATCCAACAAGAACGGAAGCGGGTGAGAGAAAAAGACAAAAAAAGAAAAAAAAATAAAAAAAAATAAAAAAAAATAAAAAAAAATAAAAAAAATAAAAAAAATAAAAAAAATAAAAAAAAATAAAAAAGAAACAGAATTCAGGTCAAGCAATCAAGCGAAGCTTGTGTCAGGCCTGCTTTTCGCTGGAAAAATAAAATCAAAAAACCAACCTACCCACCCAAAACACCTGTAAACAAAGTAGCGGGCGGGAAGTGCTTTGGGTGGGTCGGGTGGTCTTTTTTTTTCATGCTAGCTGCACAGAAGCTCTAACCTTAACTTTTTTGGGCAGCTCTTTAGAACAAACTTGTGAGACAATTCGGATTTTATTATTTTATTCTCTAAGAGAGCTTACGCCAGCCCTTGAAAACCTCAAAAAAAAGGGGCAATACGGACAATTTGGACTTTACGTGAAAAGAATCAAGTGAAGAAAAAATTGTCAAGTCGAACAAGAAGGATTGGCGTTTGTGACCAGAACTCGTATTCACCCAAGCCTGGAACAAAAAGGATCGAGAAGAGCCTTGTTGCCAAAGAAAAAAAGATCCAATCAGTTAAACTGGTATAATGCAAGCGGGTTGAGATTTCCATGTTACTTGCTGGCAAGAATAAAATCAGTCTGCCCGGATTTATTTACTAGTATTACTACACAATATGAACAGGGTTCGACCTTGGCCGACCTGTCTGACATGCCCACTTGCAAGGTATGCAAGTTTTTGCATTGCCCTAATTTATAGTTCCATTTCAAGTCCAGGCATTGACTTTCCCCAGAACAACCAAACTTGGAAAGCCCAACGGCATTAAATTAACTCACAAGTACAGAATAACCTTGGACCGGCTTGGTCATGGGCATTGAGCAACACTATCTACCAAAAGTAAAGCGGAGATAAAGATATTGTAATCACAAGAAAATACATGAAGCAATAACCGGCGCCAAAACTGTAACGGCTCCATAGATCAACTACATGATTGATCGATTTCGGCTCGTCTTGAACAGGACCGTCCCTCCTCTTTCCAAATTGGGGTTGTTGGGCCTCGTTAAAAACGACCAAATATAAGTGATGAACGCCATTTGTTCTTTGCCGTTTGTCTTGTTTTGGTTTTTTGGTCTGTGATATTCGGGTTCGGTTCAGTTCACCCCAAGACGTTCAACATATGACAACCGCAACCGCAAGCGCAAACAAGTTTCAGAAACCAAAAAAGCCTTTCAAAGCTTTTTTCACCTATCATATCCTTGCTAATTTTTTTATAACTATTTACTGGTTTTCGGAATTGTCGTGGTCGAGTTACTTGGGCAGTAGCTGGATTGTAACATGGACCCAACAGCTATAACTGTGAAGCATCAATCAAAGGACAGAACTTTTTTTCAGGTGAGCCCAAGCAAGTATTTTCTAACAAGCAGAACCCAGAGAAAAAAGGAATGGACTGACTGAGACCCTATAGAAGTTGGTAGAGTCAAGTATACTGTGAAGAAAGGTTATTTGTGGGGAGAATGATGAGCATGATGGTTACAGTTGTTGGTTTTATTGAATAGAAAAATACCAAGTTGAATATGTGCCATTGGACCGTGGTATAAAAAGCATTGTATTTAAATTTGGCCAGTATTTTTTTCAGCAGCTTTGGAGAGTTTGTTGTTAACAAACTTGACTTAATCCTAATAGCCATGAATAGTATTCAATGTTCAACAAGGGAACTCCAGGGAGCCTACTGTGACCATTATGCTGTAAGTCAATGCGTTTTTTTAATAATTGCAGCAAGATTGTGGAAGAAGCATCAAATTAAGCCAGCAGTCCTTGTCAGCTTTGTGTGGTGTTACAGCCTAGCAATACCTTCCCAACACTATCAAACCTTCATCACAACTCACCATCTCTACACCGCTTTGAAAAAACATTGAACATAGACGACTTGCTCTCCTAGCATGTTGATACTCTGTCTGGCATTTTTTTTTTCAAGATCAGGCTTGTTGTTTTCTTGCGTTGGCATAAATCAACCTATGTGCACCCATTAACAATCTTCGGCATGTCCCTCTCACACGCATACTCATTCATGACACTTGTACAACTTGCCCAACAGCAGGCCAGCATCTATCATTATGGATTTTATGCCAAAATATCGTAGGTCCAGTTCAAGTTGCTGGTTCAACGTATTCCAAAGGGTCTAAATACGGGGGCAATGCCGTATTCAAGAGCTTAAAAACTTGTAAGGGAACCTCGTATTGAACCAAGTCAACAAAAGAAATGCTTCAAGTCCTAGAGGCAACTCTTCCAAACAAGAGCTTTTCACCATTGAAATTACAGACCATTTATTTCAGCTGATTTGTGACTCAACAGTCTAATGTCCAATTTTTTAAAGACTGCCAAAGCATTACCAGCTCCTCCTTCTATTGTCTGTACAACTTACACTCGTTCATGCCATCGCCTGCCTTTTATACTGTTACAAGACCAACAGTTCCAAGCCCAATTGAACGTTGACTCAATACAGATCAGGCCCTTTTTTCCCCTGCCTCTCGCTTCATCCCTGACTTACAAACCTACATACATCAATATGTAGGGTATTGTGCATAACTAGCCCTACATACATTAAACAGCTGCAACAACGGTGCACGAATTGCCTGACCCCCCAAAAAAAAAACCAATCTCTTTCTTTAATCCCACCCTCATCCCTTCCCCCTTCTGTGCCAAAAAGCTCCAGCCCATGGTTCATTCTTGGAGGCACAACCGCAACAACTAAGCTTTCCTTCCAAAACCCCACGCGTTGTTGCGGTAGTGGTTGGCGCTATTCTGCCGGGGATGAACAACCATGAACAAGTTTGGTCCCATCGCCAACGCAACGCTCCCCCCTCGGGTCTTTTATACCCATTAAACCCATTGCGCTAGGCGTTGGTCCCGCCCTTTGCCAAGCCAAGCTTCCAAGTAAAAAAGCCAAAATCAAATTGGTTCATGCTCGGCGTGGAAAGGTTGGTTAATTAAGCCGGTGATTAAACGCCCAACAGAACATTGTTGTTCGGATAATTACTTGCATATTAATAAATAGATTTTTTTTTTTTTTTTTGTTTAGAATAGTTATTTCTCTTATATTTGGATCTACCTTTTTTTTTCATTACACATCAAATATTTTCCATTCTTCAATTCATGTCTCATTACCCGTTATTAAATACTTTTTCTTTTCATCTCAATTTCTCTTCACTTTTGGCGGTGCATGGCGGGGAGGCGGCGGCGGCGCGCGTTGATGAACCAGTTTGAGATTTGGTTGAGCGTGAGCCCCGTTTGTTTCATGAGCAGCGCTTTTTCCTCGTCCGTCGGGTAGGGGTGCTGCATGTGGGCAGTGAGCCAGCTGCGTAGAATGTCCGTGACCGGTTTGGGCAGGTTGCCGCGCCGCTTCTTGCCCTGCGGCGATGTGTGGTGCGCTGCTGCAGAGGCAGAGGCTGACGAAGTGGCAGCACTGGGGTGCTCGCTTTTTGGGGTCGTGGCGGTGGACGGGGGTGATGCTGGGATTGAGCTGATGGTCGGGCCAGAGCCAGAGCTTGAGCTGGACGAGATGCTGTCGTGCCGCGAGTAAGGGTATGCCTGGTGTGTGTAATGCTGTGATTGAGAAGGCAGTGCCGGCGTTGGTGGTGGTGGCTGCTGCTGCTGTTGGTGAGAGTGGTTATGATGATGCTGAGGTAAATGCTGGGGGAGGGGCGGTGGAGGGGGTTGTGGGTGCGAGAGCTGGGGCAGGTGCTGGCCAGGCGGTGGAGGCCCGCTGCGGTACCAGTCGGCATGGTTAATGGGTTGGAGCTGCTTGGGGGTCAAGTAGGGGTTTGCGTGTGCGGCATTGGAGGGTGAGTGGGCGTAGGGGTCTGGTTGCAAAGGGTACATGCTGCTAGCGTGGTGTGAGTGTTGGTGGTGGTGGTGTTGCTGGCGCGAGGCGGACGGCGGAGGCACTGATCGAATGTAGTCTGGAATCATCTGAAAAGGTTAGCAATGGATCTGGTAGGGTTGGTATAAAGTGGAAAGGGCAACACACCTCTTTGATGCTAGGCAGACGGACGTTGGAGGCCGAGTAGTCATGGTTCATTGTGATTGTGGGCGAGTTGGATGCGAGCAGGTTCATGATCTGGCTGGCTCAACAGACCAATAAATAATAAATAGAGTAGAATAGACAAACAAATAAACAAGGTACTGATTTACTGGATAGCAAAACTAATTGAAGGACGACGAGGAGACAAACAAGGTCCTGTAACGACGGGCGCTGATTTGTATTTTGTACCTGGATTAAATAATGGAAACGATATACTAGGGCATAAATCAGGGCAGGGCAGGGCTTTTAAATACTTTTTCCCACTCGTTTCGAGGAAGAAATTAATTTTTATTAAATAAAAAAAATAAAATAAAAAATAAATAAAAATAGCCATCAGGTCAGGTCAGATAGTAAATTAAATAAATTGGCAAGAAAAAGAAAGCATGGCCTCAAAAACAACAAACGAGGATCAATTGCAGGAAAAAGCAATGTTGGGGAATTATCCCCACGGAAAAATGGAAGGAACACGACACGTTGGCTGTGATCCTGTGGCCCATCAATCCATTGAGCGATCGTACTCGCAAGGTACCTGTCCAAAAAGCAATGTTTTTTTTTCTGCCTGTCATTTTTTTTTTCAAAAAGTGGAATAATAGCAGCGAGGGTTAACTAGTGGGTACGGACTTACAGGTAACTGCGGAAAAGTGCAACAGGAATTGCTTTTGCTCGTGTCTGTGTCGTGGTGGCATTGGCAGCCATCAGCACAAGACGACGCAGCAGCAATCATGCTCGAGATGGTTCTCGTCAGAGCCTGAGGACGGGGATTCAGAGTGAGAATCAGTTGAGAATCAGTTGAGAATCAGTTAAAAATCAGTACGGAACCAGTTATCAATGTTGTGGCAGTTTTGCAGTGCCAGCATCCGCCAAATGGATATAAAGATAATCCCTCGCCATTGTCCCCAGCAATCAACAACATCAGCACCAAGTACTACTGCAGCTCTTGTAAATAACCACCAATGTGCCTGCTCTTTTTTAAAATCATCAATCATAATAACACCCAACTACTTGGTTAATAAACGCAGGGCTAGGGCGGCCCACGTCAACAAAAAGCCACGGATCGCGACGATAATGATCTTGGCCGCGTGGATCGTTGATTGCCTGCATGGACTTTTTTTTCCTGTCCTTTGGTTCCTTCGGTTTGCTTTGGTCACGTGACGCGTATGCAGCCCATTTGTTTTGTTCCGGATAATTACCTTCAGTGGGTCACGTGGCTGGGTTCTAGAAGTTCCTGGCCAGGCCTGTCAATCATCAATTGATGTTGCAACAGACGCAGCAGCCAAAACGCAGCAGCAAAATGAAGGTTGTCCAGAGGGGGTCCCTTGGAAGAACCAGTTGACTACCAGTTGACTACCAGTTGACTACCAGTACGACTACTGCATAACTCATCAAGAACTAGTCAGGTAGTGAGCTAGTCCATGGGACTGTTGGTTCAAAGTGCCAGCTACTTACTCATTGCCCATTGTCCTGCCCAATTAGGTGCGCAAAGGAGTTCCTGGTGGTGGTGGTGGTGGTGGTGGTGGTGGCTCTGCTGCTGCTGCTGCCGGTGATCGGGACGTCAAACGAAGCGACATTTGGCAAAGTGGGCCCTTCTTTTTTCCATAACAATAATGTTAATGCTATATATTACTATAATCGCATCGATATCACTGTTTTATAAGAAATTTAATCGAGCCGAGCAAGGAATGTCGGCGTTTTTTAACTTCCGACTTGTTTGTTTTTTTTTGTTTTTTTTTTCTTGCAGCACCACCCGTTGCTTTGTCAGCCAGTTTACTTTGGGGTAAATTGGAATCAATTCGAATTCTTTTTTTTTTGGTTTTTGGGTTTTTTGTGAATCAAATTGAAATTTCATGGCCTTCTCTTAAAAAAGGGCGGCTAATGTTGCCATTCCCCCAGGGGTTCAAACTTGCACCGAGTTCAGCCCAGTGTCACAACGCCCACTTCCACGGCCGCCCCCTCGAGTCGAGTTGAATCGGGTTCTTCGGATCGATGATATTGCCCCCCCCCCCGTGTCCTCCTCGTCCTCGCCTCCCCGATCAACAACTCCAACCGGTTAGCCTTGTTGGCCCAACCCAGCACGTGGATTAGTGAGCAAGAGGGGCGGGCTTTTTAGTGACCGTGCCACGTTCCAGAATATTTGACTGATTTGAACAAATTTGACGCTGGGAATTTTTGTTGATTGTTTCTGGTTCCAGTTGCAGCGGCGTGCATGAAACACGACGCATGCGCCCATGTACAGTTCCATGCACAGCTCCATGCACGTTCCTTCTTCTTCTTGTTCTTTGGGTGGTGGTGCTGGTGGTGCTGGTGGTGCTGTTGTGTTTATAGGAGAGGTGTATGGAAGACATGCATTTTTGGGCGCACATCATCATGCAATTCCTGCGTGCTGTCACCTTCTGCATCGAAAAAAAAGAACAAGCTGCCCGCGTATTTGCCCTTGGGCCAAAGTGTGCACGTCGCATTTTTGCTTGTCAGGTGGGTATCAGTAGCCGTACCGGCGGCCTCTTTTGAAAAAAAAGCAATCCTCGCCATGGACAAAAAGGATCGACAGGAATCAGTGCCAAATACGACCGGGCTGTGGAAATTTCCATGGCAGCAGCAACAGCCCCAAGGAGGAGCAGCCACAACTTCAGCGCCAGTGCCAGTGCCAGCGCCAGTGCCGGTGCCAGTGCCAGTGCCAGCGCCAGTGCCAGTGCCGCCAGTCAGGGCCGTGGAATATTCGCTATAGACAGAAAAACCACGCAGGCAAGGTCCATGAGTACCCAGCCAGTTCGTCCTGGCCAAGACGGCTCAACGCTGTGGGAGGTAACTCACCGTCGGCATCAATCTCAGAAAGCAGCCCTGTGGCTTTATCGATGGATCATGATTCATATCGCCTGGCCTGTCACTTGTCAAGTTGTCGCTGTCATTAACTCGCGTTTATAAGGTTGCTCATGGAAGACGCATCCCCGGATGGAAACACTGTCAGACGAGAATGGCCCGGATAAAATGAATCAACCATCATGACATGACATGATTCAGTGGAGCAATCAAATAAAGTAACCAGGTAGAGACTGGACTCACTGGAGTCCATGGCACAGGTTCTCAAGACCTAGGTCTCGGTCTCAAGTCGCAAGTCTCAAGTCCATTGGTTGATGGAATTCTAACTAGTTTGTTTCTTCTGCAAACCCCCGTATTTGCAGGTGCGAAACGGGACTAGTTCTCTTCTGATTCCTCGCACCACCAAGTCCATTTTTACCCCATTATCAATCATGTTCCATTGTTCTCGTTTACAGCCGCGGAGAAGAATTTAAAAAAAAAAAAATCAGCAGCCCTGATTTAAACGAGGGGGGCCGTTCCCCAGTTGACTCGACTGAATAGTTTTGCATCAATCAGTAACCTTTACCAACTAACTAGTTAGTTGGTTTCAATTCTCCAACACATTTAAAGACCTTTTTAAATAACCAGTCAAGCCAGCCAGTTATTGCTATTAAAAAAAAATTAGAGCCGTGCATTGCGCTGTTAATTCTCAAAAAAAAAAGCAAGGCGGAAAAAAAAAGGGCAAGGAAACAATGCAATCAATCAATTCAATTAAAAATTTTTTTTTATAGGGCGTTTTATAGTAGGAACTCCAATGGAATGGCAAGAAAACAAATTGAACCAAACTGATTCCAAAAGAAATGACAACTAGTTAGGGAACTTGATGATTAAGTAAAAAGAAGGCAGACCCCGAGAGGACATGGTCCACGACCCCAAACTAATCAACTAATTGAACAGTTCAAGTTCAATATGGACAAGATACTTTGAATAAAAGATTTGATGGAGTCAGTTTAATTAGTAAAAGGGTCCTTTTGCGGCACTTTTGTAAGGGAGAAACACGGGTTTCAAAAAAGAAACCCAGTAAATAGCTTTTTGCTAGCTGCCTTCCTTTTTTTTTTCATTCATCTCCTTTTTCCTTCTTTTTCCTTGATACTCTTTTTCATTATTTGGCATTGATGCTTGTGTTGATTGTTTTTTAGTATAGGCGCAGACAGTACTGGCTATTCGTGCTAATTTGCCAGACTAAGTTCCAATGCTCAAGTTGTACGGCAAGCCAAGCTTAAGCAGCGTGCGATCATTGTGATTAGTTACGGAAGCCGGATAAAAAGGACACCAAAGAGAGGCAAAGAGCCAAAGCCCGGCTTTTTGACATACCTATCAAAATAGCATTTATTGATTGCAAGGGCTTGGCAAAAACTGCCGCCAAAAGACTGCGAAAAAAAAAAAAAATACTTCTTGATATTGCAGACGGCTTCCGCCTAGGCCATTTTTCTTTCCCTGCCATTTCTTGGAATGCCAAACAATTGATTACTTCTTGCTCGCAACTGGATCTGCCTGACTTGCCAGGTCTGATACGTCAACTAATGCGCACTGAAAATTGAAGAATGAGCTGTTCGGTTTCAAGAGTCAGGTATGTTCCAATAACACCACTTGTTGCACCGAAAAAAATAGGTCTATTCCCTTGATTCCACCAAACAACACCAAGCTTTTGAACAAAACCCAAGTATTCTTTCTACAGTTTCCATAGATTAGGCAATCTAGTTTGAAAGGCGATTAGCTGGTTGGTGGAATTATATACAAATTTGGTTTTATTAGACATGCCTTCTTTTCACTTGTTGATACCGTCAATGTGTGGCATTTTGTGCTGATGCTGTCCCACTAACTCACAGACACAGAATGATGCGAATAAAACCGACAATCATTCAAATAATGTTGCAACTATACTAGACCTTCCAAACCGTGCTTGGCCCAAAAACGACTCTTGAAAAAAAAAGAAAAAAGATTGTTGATCCGGCAATGGCAGTTGTACGGGTTGAAACAGCCCTCCCACTATTGACACTTGATCCAACTTCCAACTCAAAACTCGCTATTGCAATAAGAGTACGCCACCGGTCAAACTGGTTTCTCAATTTACTTTGCTGCTTGTTTATTTTTCACGTTTTATGGAATTTTCCTTCAACTTTTGGAGATGCAATCCGGGCCATGGCTTTTGGGGCTTTTGTCGCGGCACATGCTACAGCTCTTGACAAGTCATCATTGATGCCAGACTTTGCTCATGAGTTCATTGAAAAGCAATACAATTAAGAGTACATAGCCCAGATTTGACGTGACATTATGCTGGTGGGCGCTGAGCCGGTCTACGTTTGTTGTTATGGGGCTTTTGAAAAAAAAAAATGCTGAGACCAGCCTTTTATTTTGGCCATTATTTTTTTTTTTTTTTTGCCAGAAAAAATAGAAAAAAATACAAACTACGCTCTGCAAATATTTGCAAAGCCTGGTCCTTTTTTTCTTTCTTTCTTGTGTTTTGCATGTTGGAGCAAATGAGTTGATAAAACGGGTGAGCCACGGCAAATCTGATTGGCCATATACTTCAATTTCCAACGGCAGTTCATATCAGCCCACAACCTGGCCATCACCCCGCGCTGTCTGACCTTCGTACCAATCACAATTGTTCTTAGACGGGCAAACTACTCCTGTGCTGGTTTGCAAAGCGCACTTTTTGCACCGAGGGGGCTGGGATTTGGAACGGGTGTTTGATGGCCGTTATCCCAAGAACGCAATTTTTTTCGACTGGACCAATTTAGGCAAGACCTCTTCATCTACCAAGACAAAAGTCAAGGTGTCCAGTCTAAAATATGGAAAAGCCATAGGGGTATTGGAATTGGCATTGGTGGATTGACTGCGCAACGTCTTTCGAATCTGGCATGGAAAATCCTCGTTCATGTGTACTCTCTGACCCATCAACATCGACAGTCGAGTTAGCGACCCTCTTATCTAGTGTCTGTCATTTGTTGGAACGGTCTCGATCTGGTTTGTGTCCCATTGCCTACTTGGGGCTCTGCATGGAAGCCGCTAGCCCTGTTGGTACAGAATCGCACGTACTACTTGCAAACAAACCCTTGGGCTATTGTGCGCTAACACACAAACTTGGGAATACTGCAAACTTTTTGACTAGATTGACAGACAAGTCATTGCGGCGCTTGTGCAGGTATTGTAGGGGTCATGTAAAGTCTCGATACAGCAAATGTTGATTGATTTAAACGGTTCTTCAAATATTTCGACTGGAAGCAAGGTCCCTACACGACCAAGAGTCCAAAACTATTCTAACGACATGGCGTAGTAAGGTACTTGCATGTGATGCGGGCTTTGGTAGTGGAGCAGGCTCCGGCTGTAAAGCGGCCAAGTTGCACAGCTGGACCAACACAAACCCATGCCTGTTCAAGCTCTTGCTAAGCCATCTCGGCACCTACTAACTTGACACTTGTCCATAAACCCAGTTTAATGGCCACGGTTTCCCCATTGTTTTCAAAATCTCAACGGCTAGGAAATCAAAAAGCCCAGTCAAGTTGCCGAAACGTCATCCACGCACGGCTGAAGCCATGTGGGGTGCCGGAACTTGTTCCTCGGCAAAACAAAAAAGTGCCCAGGTTGCAACTTCCCCCACAAAAACAAGAAACCAAGCCAAGATATATAAACAGGACGCAGGATCCCTGGAGAAAGACCAAGTCTAGTCTAAACTTGATCAAAAAATACAAACCCCCAAGTTGTCAACTTACTGATTTTGTTTTGAAATGTCCAGCAATTTGATTATCAAGAGTGTGATTACAGACGCGCACCACCCGCGGTCGCTCAGGGCATCGACGCTCAACGAGGACGACCGGCTGCAGGTCGTTTGCAACCTCTACACAGACAAGCGGTACGCCAATTCCAAGGTCAGGGACTCGCATGCCCAGGTCAACCTCGTTTTCACCCACGGCGTGGGGTTTTCAAAGGATACGTGGAACTACATGGTGGAAAAGTTCTTTGACAGCTACGGAGAGCAGCTGGGGACAGTGGTGGCCATTGACGCGGTGAACCACTGTGACAGTTATGTTTTGAACAAGCACAAACTCGGGTGGGTGTGCTCGTGGGAGGACCAAGGCAGGGACGTGATCAAGGTGTTGAGCGAGCTCGAACTCAAGGGCGGCACTATTCTCATTGGCCACTCCATGGGCGGGGCTGCCGCACTGCACGCCGCCGCGCTCGAGAAGCGGTTGGTGGACAGCGTCGTTGCCATTGAGCCCGTGTGTTTCATGGACCGCGACAAGTACCTGGATGACGCCAAGGAGCGCAACCGGCTGTACCGCCTGCTCAAGGCGCTCAACTCGTCGTTTGTCGAGTCGTTCCCCAGCGCTGAAGTCTTTGACAAGTTCCACCGCAAAAAGTACTTGACCAAGACCATGCACCCGCGGGTGCTCGACGACCTGCTGCGCGCCAACCTCGTTGTGGACCAAAAGACGGGCGAGGCAACGTTCAAGACCCCCAAGCGCATGCAGCTGTCGAGCTATGGTTCAGCCGTCATGTCGACCATGTACATGCCCAAGATTGCCATGACGATTGACTGCGAGGTGTGCCATGTCATTGGTGCCGACGCGTCGTGGAACCCGCCGCAAGCAGCCCCCACGCTGCGCGCCAACCTGCCTTACTGCACGGCCATTGACGTGCCCAAGGGCCAGCACCTGCTGCCCCTCGAAATGCCCGACGAGACCTTTGCGGCCATCCAGCCGTTCATCGAGAAGCGCATGGCGAGAATAAAGGAGATTGCGAGCGAGGACTACGGGACCAACCCAAACACCAATGAGGAGCGCGAGGAGTACTTTTGGGCGGGTGTCGACAAGGTCGAGGAGCTCTTTACGTCGGGCAAGAAAGTCGTCTACAGCCGTTTATAATCAATAGTAGATAAAAGATCAAAGTTGTTGATTTTACAACCAATTGCTTATCCAAGGAGTCATTCGGCCCTTGTAGATTTATATATCTCGGATTAATTCTCGGTGAAGCAAGGCCACCCACTGAGCGCTGGCTGGAGGGGAGGCTGATCCACTTGTAGTCGTGGCGCAATGTTCATATCCCGGACCTTTCTGGCCTGGGCCGCCGTGCGCACACAAGGCAAGATTACAAGCACGTTCGACGTTCGCGCATGGAACGCCCGTCATGACGCATTGGAATGAGTAAAAAGGTCGGTCGGTGAGAAGTGGCACTCCAGGCCGAAGATTTCCAAAATCTCAACAACAACGACAACAAATTGAATTTGATCAGCCAATTCAACAAACAAGAGCGGACGGGCCCTTTGCTCGAGGACGGGCCCAAATGGCTCAACCGACACGCTGAACCTGCTCACAAGACCTTTCCCGCTGCCGCAGAATCTGAATCAGAGCAATTTGTTTTCCTGTTCCCGTTCGCAAGGGCTTTGCTTTGGGGCTGGGAACCGAGGAATCGATTGCTCACAAGACCCAAGCGGAACCGGTCGGAAGGCCGCGCAGCCAGTCCCCGGGCACTTCCGCAGCAAAATGGCATAGCAATATTAGGTAATACATATGTTCTGACTAATTAGTGGCTGATGACTAAGGGGAACAACCGGAACTCTTCTTTTTCTGGCGGGGGACCCAAGGCGGAACAGGCCCTCGAGAACTGCCAAAACTGTCTCCCGGCCAGGCGAGAAAACAACGAGGAGACCAAGTAATTAGACGTGCTCACTTGGACGCTGTGCCTGATCCCAATGTTCACGCGGTGTAGAGAGAATAAAAAACCAGGGTTCCATGCGTTGTTAAGCGGGCACGGCGCCAATGCCCGCCAGTCCCCGTAAGCGCCCAAAAACCGTTGAGGGGGCGCGGCTGAACCTTGCTTCCCCATATTACAACATTTCATTATGCCAAACGAAAATTAAAACAAACAAAACTCGAACCCGGACAAAAGTTTGGCAAAAAAATGTGTCAGAGAGAAGAGGGCTTGGCCTCCTCTTGTGACGACAGTTCCCGGGAACTCGTTTTGTTTTATCGTCACGTTTCGGCAAGGACGGGCGGGCTTTCTCGAGTTTTGGCTTGGAACTTCGTCATTAAAGAGGAGCTGGACGAGGTTATGTATGGCTTGTTTGAAATTGTATTTAAAAGGCTTGCCATTCGGCCCTTTTTCCTAAATTCTCATTCACATTCTCTATTCAAATTCAATTCTCCAGTCTACAAATCTCTCTTCATTTACTTATTATGATACTCTCACAAGCTACTTACTCTTCACGCGTGGTGATGGCAGCAGCCCTAGGACCCAACTGCCGCCGCGCATTGCTCTCCACCGCGCGCGCCCTCCCCCGCCAGTACCAGGTCCACGAGCAGTGGACCAGGACCCTCGCTGACGAGCAATACACCAAGAAGGAAGGCCTCATTGCCACGCACGTCGACGACGCCCGTTTCCAGGTCTCCTGGGAACACCACGGGGCCACCCCCGAGCAGCTAAAGGAAGTGGGACCTGCACACCTTGAGCCCAAGACCACCAGCGACAAGCTCGCGCTCGGTACGCTGCGCTTTGTGCGCAAGACGTTTGACCTCTTTACGGGCTACCACCACCCGCCGCCGGGCCAGGAAAACAACCCCAAGTACGCCATGACCGAGGCCAAGTGGCTCGAGCGGTTCATCTTCCTTGAGTCCATTGCCGGCGTCCCCGGCATGGTCGGCGGTATGGTCCGCCACCTGCAGTCCCTGCGCCTCATGCGTCGTGACAAGGGCTGGATTGAGACGCTCCTAGAGGAGGCTTACAACGAGCGCATGCACCTCTTGACATTCATGAAGCTCGGCGAGCCCGGGATGTTCATGCGCCTCATGCTCCTCGGCGGCCAAGGTGTCTTTTTCAACCTTTTCTTCCTCTCCTACCTCGTCATGCCCCGCGTGTGCCACCGCTTCGTGGGCTACCTCGAGGAAGAGGCCGTCGTGACCTACACGCGCTGCATCGAGGACATTGAGTCCGGCCGGCTCCCCGGCTGGCGCACACGCCCCGCCCCCGCCATGGCCATTGAGTACTGGAAGATGCCTGCAGACGCAACGTTGCTCGACCTCATCTACTACGTGCGCGCAGACGAGTCCAAGCACAGAGAGGTCAACCACACGTTTGGCAACCTTGAGCAAAAGCACGACCGCAACCCGTATGCCCTGCGCGTCATTGATGATGAGAAGCAGAGACCCCAGCCTGTGGCTGACATGAGCTTCCAGAAGCCAACGGGCTGGACCCGCGAGGAAATTGCCGCCTAATTAACTTGGGCGAGTTGTAGTTGATTTTTGTTCTTGTTTTGTTTGTTAGTGTTGTAGTTAAAATCAATGCAAGCCATTTAGCTTGCACAATCAATGAACCTCCCAACGAAGCTGTTAAAAATACACTCTTCTTCTCTGTTCCTAAGCTGGCTACCTCGCTTAACTATAGTAAGGCTTAGCTTTTCACAAGTTTTACTACTGTTACCTACAGTAGCATGTTACGCAAATTCATTTACAACGAGTTGATTAATATATTCATTATTTTTTGTTTTGTTGTCTAGTAACCGAAAGACTTCAGGGCCTGGGAAGCCTCGGAGGACTCGACAGACTTGGTGGCAGCAGCAAGCTTCTCGGTGAGGGCCTTCTTCTTGGCGTAGTAAGCAGCAGACTTGACCTTGCGTCTCTCCTCCAAGCGGGAGACAATGTCCTGGTACTTCCAGCCAACCTCGTGACTGAGACGGCCAACGGAGGTGTACTTGCGACCGGGCTTGAGTCTGAGGACACGGAGAGCCTGGGGAACGACAACACGCTTGGTGCGGTCGTAGGGAGGGGGAACACCCTCAAAGACCTTAAGGCGCTCGAGGGCAGCGGCACCACGGGCAGTCTTGTGAGGAATCATACCACGGACGGTCTTGTAGAAGATGCGGGAGGGGGCGCGGAAGTGGAAGGGACCGTGGGTCTTGTTGTAACGGGTACCCTTGCGCAAGTAGGCGTGGTACTTTAGCTTGGCGCGGAAGAACTCGCCAGAGATGTTGAGGGCCTCAGTGCGGACAACAACGACCTGCTGGCCGTTGAGGATCTGCTTGGCGACAATAGAGGCGAGACGACCGAGGAGGTGTCCCTTACCTGTGAAAAAGTTAGCATGCAATTCAGAGGAAAAGCAGAAATACGCCCATCACGACGAGTGTTTCAACCTGGCCTTCATTGTCGAGTATGCCGTCAAACAACAAAACTACGTTTGCTTCTTGTCCGTCACAAACTAAACCCGGGCCAGGCGAAAGCGTGCTTGCGTGCGTGTGAGCGTATCGTGCATCAAAGTCGTCGAGAGAGTAAGAAACGTACCGTCAATAACTACGACAGAGGAGGTGCTCATTGCTGTGGTTGGTGGTGTCGAACAGGGTGTTGAATGAATCCGTCGATTGCAAAAGGGAAAAGAGAGAGAAAAGAGAACCAAAGGAAACCAGGGCAGAGGCGAGTTTGGAAAAAATTTTGAGTGGGCCAAGGCAGCTGGCCTGGCTGGGGGAGCAATTCCCATAGTGCTGGCGACTTCAGGCGGGTGCTGAAATTTACGGTACTAAGTAGTCAATAGGGAAGAACGTAGTCCGCACACTTGGAATAGCGTGTATTAGTCAAATATTGTACCAATGCTTAGGTAATAAAAACACTGCAAGAAAAGCCAGTCATAGACCTTCCCAAAACAGCAACACCTAGGGCTTTAGGGCTTTACAAAGTTCCGATTCGAAGTGCAAGTTCTCGCCCGGGACGCGGGTCGAGACGGGACTCGGGGCCTGGCTGGCTGGTCACGGGACTCGGGTTCCAGTTCTGCTTCAAATTGATTGATTCTACAAGTTCTGGGCCCGTGGCTGCGCTTGCTTCGCGGCGGAATGTTTCACCGCGCCACGGCTGCCGCTTGAGAGTCGAGACATTGCGTTTGCGTGTGGCAGGCCGGAACAGAGCCCGTTTCATGAATCGCAGAATCGGCGACTGGCGGGCTTGCAGAGATTCATGCGCTGGAAGTGCCTAGGCCGTTAACTTAGTTAGTTGGTGTTTTGTTTACAACTTTTAGAAGCTGTGCCGTAGTCGAAGTTCCCGCACGCGCCACTCCCGCATATTCCCAGCGTTGTTTTGATTTTAGGCGCCAGAAAAACAAACAGCGCCCGCTCCCACAACCTTTTCCCTCCTGCCAAACAAGCATTACTTAGTCCATTTCAACCAGCCTTCCAACCCGAGCTTGTTCTTTCGCCACGGGGCTTAGCATTTCTTTTTGATACCGGTTTCTTTTTTGTTTACTGGTGCTGCTACTAATTTTGCATTTCTCTTAAAGCTAGCTGTTGTGTTTACGGCGTTCTAGGTAACCAGTCCCCACTACTACAATCATGTCTGCTCCAGGCGCTCAAGGGGCTTCAATACGACAGGTCTCACAGGGCCCAGAGACGGTGGATTTCGAGTTCGTCCACCCTGCCCCAAATACCATCCAGGAGACTTCTCCTCAGCCAGAGGTCGCTCCTGCTGCATACACAGAACCACCCACCTCAGCCGTTGCCCCCACCTCGCAGGAGCAACCGCATCACTTGACTGGCTTTGCTGCCGAGTCTGAGGATGGCATGACCAACAACTCGGAAACGTCCTTGGCTGTCTCCACCCTGAAACTGACGCTATTATGCACCACCGGCACCAGGGTCATGCTCTCGCTCGACAAGCAGTTTATAGAGGAGCACTCGCTGCCTGTCAAGGAGGCAGAGTCCATCAACGTCGGCCAGTTCAAGAAACTCATCTACTCTGCTTTTGCTAACGGCCTCAAGCAAGCCGAGATGGACGGCGCCGAATCCAACAACAACAACAACAACAACGACACCACCAATGCCACTGACGCCAGCAGCCCCGCCAACAACAACAACAACCAAAACTGGGGCGCTGTGCTCGCGAAAAACCTGACCCCCGCCCCCATTGACGCAGACCACATCCGCCTCATCCACCTCGGCAAGGTCCTTGTCGACACCTACACCCTAGAAGAGTACAAAATCACCTCTGCCAACGCATTCAATGTCCTGCATCTCTCCGTCAAGCCCGAAAACACTGGCAAGGAAAAAAGCCGCAAATCGCGCGTCAAGTCTGGCCTCACTGGCGGCGGCAGCAACAACAATAACAACAACAATAGTAACAACAACAATGGCGCAAACACCGCGGGAAGCAATGGGGCGAGAAACAACCAGTCGGGCTCGCGCAGGAACAGCAACGGCCCTGGTGACGCGGGCTCGAACGAACCAAACGCGAGGTCTGGCTGTTGCATCATTTCCTGATTCCAGACAAGACAGAACAGTCGATTGAATTGATGATTCCAAGAATATCCATCCAACCTTTTCCCCTCAAAATGCATTCTTCTTCTATTGCCTGCCTAGGTTCTGCTTTTATGAACATCCTTTTTTTTTTTGTACCTCCTTTTTTCTTTCTTTTTATTCTTCGTTCATGTTTTTATACTCACTTTTAATTAATTTATTTATTTCAAATCCAACCAACTACCTGACCTAAATAAACCGGTAACTAGATAATAAGTTTGAGAAACAAAATATTAACAACGCTATAATGAATGAATAAATTAATAAATATTCGTATATGGACCCATGAATAAATAAATGAATGTACAGAGTAAGTGAGAGTAGTTCTGATAATAAGTAATAAAAAAAAAAAAAAAAAAAAAGAAAAGCCAAACCAAAAAAAAAAAAAAAAAAAAAAAAAAAAAAAAAAAAAAAAAAAGAAGGAAAGCCAAACCGCAAAAAATGAAAACTATAACAACATGAGAAAAAAATAAAAAGGAAAGGAACACAAGTGTTTGCCATCAACTTGTCCAGGGGGTATAAAGATCAAATAAAAAAAATAAAAAAATAAAAATAGTTGGTTAGAGAAAAAAATGGCAAAAACTACAGCAAAGTTCTTGTTTACTGGATTTTCTCTGGGGTATTCAAGCTGCCGTTAAATTTTGGAATCTTTCGGAAACCTCTAAATGTTGAGAAAGTCGGTTAGCACAAAGTGTAAAGTTGAAAAACTCTCACTTGCAGGGGATTTGAACTTACCTTGTCAAATCGACATTTTGCAAATCGCCTAGCCCTTCGTCAGAGCCTCTTTTGGGGCCCAGGCTGCTGCCGACCACAGGCGAGTCGTTGCTGCGGTCCAAGGAGGACACAAGGGGGCTAGAGAACTTGGTAGGACTAAAGTCATTGGCACGTACAGGGGTGCTGTTGAGTTGCATGAACCGCCAAAACGGAGCTGGTGAGCTTGCTGGCATGAACGACGAGGGCAACTGCTGCTGCTGGGCAGAGGTCGGCGCCATGAGCTGCAAGTTGGACTTGCGCGGGGCAGGAGTCTGGCTGACACTGGCAAGACTGGCAACAATGTGGCCAGCGCCCTGAGGTCTGGTCACACTGTTAGGCGCCTTGGAGTCTTCCGACATGATACTTCCAAGACTGGTATTGGCAGTGCTAGGGGTAGCCGCAGATGTGGTGGATACAAGGCTCAAGCTGCTGCTGTTACTGGCACTTGTCACCGCTCGCGACAAGCTCTCGGCAGTAATGGCAGTATGCAAAGGAGTGAGCTCAGTAAGCTTCACAGTGCTTTGAGGGACACTGCCTTTCCACGAAGGAGCATTCGAAGCAGAACTCTTGCGACTTCCTCTGTCCGGGGTATAAGCCTCTAACTGAGATACAGGGCCAGACGGGTAGCGGTGGTTTGGAGAAGGCGTTGTCAAACTCGTTTCTCCTACGTTGGAAAATCCGTACTGGTCGCTGAACCCACCAGCTTCTCCTGGCATCATCTTGCGAGGGGTAGAAAAGTCTCTTGTAGGTGCAGTGTTTTCTTTCTGCATTTCAGCAATTTCAGAGTTGAAAGGAGCCTTCATGTCTGCGTTCATGCGCTGTGGAGATGTCGCCAATCCAGCTACTACAGTGGCCGCCTCAACGTCCACAGGCTCGGTAGCAAGATTGAGCTTGGGCTGAGTGACCAAAGGAAGTGGCTGCTTGGGTTTCATCTGAGTAAACGTAGTTGAGATAGAAGACGTGGGCTTTGGCCGAGCCGCAGGAGCAGGAGCAGGAGCAGGAGCAGGAGCAGGAGCAGCAACAGCTGGGATTGGCTGAGGTGCGCTGGATGTGGTTGAGTTTCCAAAGTGGACTTGCATTTGAGCCAAGGTGCTTCTACCTTTGATGTGGTCACCCTGGAGAGCCTTTCTTTGAAACTCATCCTTGTACTTAGCCACAATTTGCCATTTCATTCCCTTGCCAGGTTCATCGGCCTTTCGCGGGACCTTTTCAAATGCCTTGTTGAGTGACAAATTGTGACGAATGGAATTCTGCCAGCCTGACTTGCTAAATCTGTAGAAAGAATACTTTGAAGAAATCCATTCGTAAATATCGGCAAGAGACATTTGATGTTCAGGGGTTGTCAAGATAGCCTGGGAAATCATAGTAGCATAGCTGTATGGAGGCTTGATGTCCTTTGCATCTTCGTGGGAAAGATCTTGGTCGACAAACCAAGGGCGGGTGGTAGTAGAAGCAGTGACAGCCGGTTTAGAGACGGGCTTTTCGAACGTTGGTTGTGGAGCGTATGTAGGCTGGACATTGGTAGAGAATTGTGTAGTATAGCCGTTGGGGATATTGCCATACGAGTATGCATTGGTATTGTTATTGGCGTTGTAAGGAACAGGCTGGGAGGAGAACTGGTTGAACTGAGCATTCACTAAAGGTTGAGTTTGGTACGTCATTTGCTGAGGCGGTTCAGTAGCCAGTGAGTATGAGTCAGGAAACTGTGCCTGGCTGGGCATTTCGTCCGTAAAAGGGCCAGAATTTTGTGGGGTAGGCAGTGTTACCGGGGGAGGAGGAGGAAGCTGGTGTACGTCTTGGACTGGCATCTTTTGAAAGAAGTCCTGTGTCATGCCTCCAGAGTTTGCGACTTGCTTGAAGGCATTTCCACTTAGGCCAAGCTTCTTGCGGAAACCCATAGCTACTTTAGGCTTTACATCAGGGAGCACAAACATCATTTGCACTCCGCCAATGTCGAGCACATTGCCACTGTATAGTCTCGTGCTTCCCTCCTTTTGTAGTATACGGTCAACCTTGACACCGTTTCTTCCATGAATTCCTAATTCCCAGTATTCTCCATTGTAGCAAATGGTTGCATGTTTTCTGGAAACGACTTTGGCTGGACCAAGGTCGATCTGGACGTCATTGTCTTCTGTCGCTGGCTCGCTAGTACGGCCAATGACGATGTTCAATGACCGAACATAGTAGGTCCAGTCAGATCCCGCTAGTTTGGCGTAGGCTTGGACATTTAGAGCGTCTGTTTTGTGGTTGGCGTAGTCAACTGCTACTTGGATTTTGGTATCTGGAAGTGCTAGTCCGGCGATAATGGAATTGATGTCTTCGTTTGACAATTCTGGGTCAACCTCGCTCTAAAAACAAAGTTAATTACATGGCATTCAGTGATATTGAGAAACTGTACTTACCAGTCGGCGGCGTTTTACTTGCGGACTGAGTGAAAGTGACTGATCCACGATTGTTGCGTTTCTAGTAGCGGGTTCCATGGCAGAGCGTCGTTTTGGCGAAGGAGGCATGCTTTGGTATCAACACAAAAAAAATGAAATTGACCAGTATGAATAAAACCAAATGCCAATTGAAACAAATTGCGAATTAATAGGGATAGCTCTCAAGATGCGAGGGTACTATGCGGAAGTTGTATATTGAGTTGGGCTTGTCGGAGAGCTATCTAATGAACTATGGAAGAGCGCTGGCTGTGGAGTTTCGATGAATGTAATACGATGCGACTGGAGCCTGTACATAACCAGAGCAACAGACAGTGTTAAAGGCAGAGGCGGTAGGGGTATCAAGGGATCACACAGTCGTTGATAGTAGTTGGGGGAGAACTTAGAGAAGGGCAGATTTGTGAAAAAAGACTTTGGAATCGGCCGTTTGGGACAGAAAAGTAAACAAAGCCCGTGTTTATTTGTTTGTGATCGCAGGTTGCCACAGAGATATTGGTAACCACAGCAACCAACCTTATGTAATTTATATACATATAATTACCTGATGATCACAAATAGTTAGTAATCATATATGTCATCTTCTATTAGCGCTCACTCACGGGTGCCTTTCCCATGCTTTGACGTGTCCAGTGCTTTTGGCCCCGGTAAAATACTTTGGCTCTGGTTCCAAGGCCCTCGAAATCCACTGCCGCTCGATTTGCCCGTTGTTTTTTCTATTTTCCACCAGCCTTTGCATAAGACACGAGCTCAAACACAGCGCACGAAGCCATTATCAGAACAAGGCAATCGTTCCTCAAAAGTCTAGACCCAACAAAGTACTTTGGCGCCAAGGACTAAGTACTGTTCCTCTAGATTTTCAGGTAGCCGACAGACTCAACACCGCCAGCACCATCCCCAACTTGGATACTGTCAACAATTCAACATCACAGCACTTTACAGCAACCTACTCGCGACACTACCAAGTCCATTCGCTACAGTAACTCAGACTGCATATATCCGTCTTTCCTCAATTCTCAATGACTCGTCGTTCTTATACCCCTACACTGTCGTCTTCGCAACAAAACATACTACCACTCACTTCAGACGACTTACCTGCCTCTTCGTCAGAAAGCGCGTCTCACCATAAAACAGAAGGCCTTTCCGCGTTTCCAATGCCTGGGTTGTCAAATGCGAGCAACTCGAGTTTGCCAACTTCGTCCTCTCGCACCGGTAGCTCTCGCTTCCGTCCTTCTGGTGTAAACAAATTCCGGTCATCCTTCCAAGGTTCGTCTGGCTTCAAAATTCCAATTGTCATTCGACGGATATTCCGCCCACCTACTCTTGACTTTGAAACGGCAGTATGGGAAATCTTCTATCTCATTGTTTCGCCCACCAAAGTCTACAAATCTCTCTACTACCACAAACAGACGAAAAACACATGGGCACGAGATGATCCATCTTTTGTGATTCTCCTCTCCTCCTTCATCACTATCTCTGCCCTTGCATGGGGCCTGGCTTATGCTTCAGGGATTATGGGCATTCTGCGTTTAATGCTGTACATGGTGTTGGTGGACTTTTTTAGCATGGGTATTATTGTTGCCACTGTAGGATGGTTTTTGGCAAACAAGTTCCTCAAGCAGAAGCAACGAGGCGTCATGTCAATCGGTGGTGATGGCGAGCTAGAGTGGGCTTACTGTTTTGATGTTCACTGCAATTCATTCCTCATCATCTGGCTCTGTCTCTATGTCGTCCAGTTCATTCTTCTTCCAGTTCTCACAAAGTCCAACTGGATGAGCATGTTCCTAGGAAACACACTCTACCTCTTTGCTCTCTGCTATTACTTTGTCATTTCGTTCTATGGCTACAACACAATGCCTTTCCTTGAACACACAGAACTCATCCTGCTCCCCATCCCAATCATGATTGTCCTTTACATCTTCAGCCTTTTTGGTTTCAGCATGGTCAAAACAATGGTCCATCAATATTTTGGCTAATCCTTTCTATATTATAGTTTTTATAGAACTCTCGCATAGGAAAATCATACTTTGTCAATCGATAAATAGTAATACATGGCCCGCTAGATAGCGTCAGTTGAATTGGAAAATACCAGAGAATTCTAATTTGTTTCCGGGAAACGGAGAATAGAAAATAACTCGCGCTTGCGACTCTGGACGTGCAACAAAGTCAATTCTCAAATGTCCATTTTCTCGCTGGCATATAAGTTGGTACTTTTTGCCTGTCAAGTCTTCGATATCATTATAGTTGACACTTCCTTGGTAGACGCCTGTCATACTTCGAGCAACGGACCCAGTCCCAAATATTGGCGTATCGGTGACTTTCAGCTATGAAATATGTTAGAGATTCACTCGTGAGTCAGTAGGCATGGTGTATCAGTAACTCACTTGAACAGACGCAATGCCAAACACTGAACCGAAAAGCTCGACACTTGCTTCATGCGCGTAGGTAAAAGTCCGGGGTTCTTCCGGGATATTGCTCTCATTCATGGCTCAAACATGCTCTGCCGCATCAGCAAAGTACCTAGAGCTATTGTTTATTGTTTCTGAGTCCCAGTCAATACAGGAACGCGCTCCAATCGTTCAACGTGGGGAAGTAATAAAAAAGAACAGCGCTTTGGGAGATTTAGTCCAGCCCAGATTATGAAAGCCAAAAACACCACTCTAAATTACACAACATTGGTAGTCGGTCGACGTGATTTGTACTCTTCAACTATTGAAACGCTATCTGGTTCAGCGGTAATCCTACCATGGAAGACTGGCACGAGGTAAATATTGGCGCGCTCTGTTGTATGCACGTATTGCTTGTACTAACACGTTGGTTCTTTAGATCATACGCATCGCGGGCTATCACATCCCGTCGCGTGCCCCCAACTCCATCCCTGACCACAGCGTGACTTGTTTGGCGTTTGACAGCCGGCAGGACATATTGTGGACAGGTAACTCAAAGGTATGAAATTTGGATTCACATAAATTCTACAACTCTGACAAGGTCTAGGGACAAGTCTCCTCTTACTACGGCAATGGTTTAATGCGATACACCAGCTTCAAGTCCAGCACACTCCCTTGTAACCAGATTCTTAGCCATGATAAGCACATCATCTCCTTATCCTCAAATAGCGTCCGTCTTAATCATCGAAGGGGCCTATCGAAGAACTTTTTTACTGACGAATCTTTTAAATCCCTTTCTTGCATGCAACTCGGCAAGGACACTCACGAACTATTTATTGGTGGTAACGAAAACCAACTAGTTAAGCTAAATCTTGATAACGGCAAAACTACTTCGGTAAGTTGCACCTACTCTTTATTTTGATACGATCTAACGTTGGTAAGCTACCATATCAAGGAACAATCAAAAAGCTGTCCCGGTCGACTCATTCACTAGCGGCGGGTCGTCAAGACGGATCGGTAGATATCATTGACTACAATTCAGGGCAAGTTGTAAAATCTTTCAAGGCTCATGGTGGAATTATCTCAGATATGGACTCAAAGGAAACGATTTTAATGACTTGTGGTCATTCTCAAAGAAAGGCTGGATTTGTTCTTGATCCACTTATCAATGTCTACGACCTTCGAGCTGGAAAGCCACTCCCACCCATTCCCTTTCCTGCCGGTGCTGCATTTGTGCGTCTTCACCCAAAGCTTTCGACGTGTGCTATCATCGCTTCTCAAGGAGGCCAGATTCAGCTGCTAGATTTTGCAAATGCGTCCAATGTTTATCTTCACCAAGCCGACGTTTCTTCTCAGCTCGTGGGTATGGAAATTTCTCCGTCCGGTGATTACATGGCTCTGTCTGATGGGTCGTATGTGCAACTATGGAACAACTCCAACTCTTCGTCAAACTTTACTGAGTTTCCGAACCCTATGGAATTCCCAGTAATGGATATGAGCGGACCACTAATTGATATTGATGACCACAGCGCGCCACTAAGTTCGGTTGGAATGCCTTACTATAAAGAAGAACTTCTTTCTTCGTGGTCTGATCCCAACTTTGTATTTGATACAGGCATGCCAGCAGTTCCTATTTCTACCGACTCACTAGTTGATATTAAGCCCACTGGGTTTGGCGGTTATGCGGGTTACAGCAAGAACAAAGTACGCAACGTTGCTCAAAAATACGTCTCGTTTGAAGAAATGAAAAAGAACACCGCTAGTATTCCTCGGTTTATTAGTGAAAGACTGCGCAGCGGTGAGTCAGAAAACTTTACAGACCTATTTGCTGATGACGACACCAGCAACGAAATTCCAAAGATTTACCGCAAATTGGAGATCAAGTATAGCAAATTTGGTATCAACGACTTTGACTTCAAAGTTTTCAATGACACAAGATACTCTGGTCTCGAAAGTCAGCTTGCTAATGCTTACTGTAACCCGCTTTTACAACTTTACAGGTTCTCTTCTGTCTTTTTCAAGTTTGCACTGAATCACCTCACTCATTATTCCGTTGAAGGGCGCTCCCTACTTAGAGAGCTTGGTCTATTGTTTGACATGCTTGAGAAGGCAGACGGTGAACACTGTCAGGCTCGCAATTTTTTGAAGGCTCTCAGTCAAAGTCCTCAAGCTGCCGCATTGGGCCTCCTCTTTGACGACCACGAGAACTCACAAAAGGTGACAAGTGAAAGCATCCTTCTGCAGTCTTTCTGTCGATTTCTCATGGAACGCATTGTGGTCGATGAGCGCAATGTTGATCCCCCAGGCCAATGCGAGAACGAAATAGAAAGTATAGCGGGTTGCTTAACAACGGTCCGCACTACTGTTCAGTTTTGTGGCTCAACATCTTCTAGATCCACTATCAACTATGGCATAGAGCTGTGGTGCCCCAAAGTTTACCAAAATCAGCCAAAGCTTACATTTGTGGACTGCTTGCAGGGAAGCCTGGATAGAATGACACAGACACGAGGCTGGTGTGATACTTGCCGCAAGTATCAAATCATGAATACAACCAAGGTTGTACACAAGCTCCCACGCTTGATCAATGTCCACATCCCCATTGGCAAGACACAAAACAATTCTTCAGGCGAGATCATAAACAGCCTTGGAATGAAGCAAGCACAAAGCGCCCCCGAAGTCTTACTGGATGAACGATTCTGGCGCGTCAAGCAATGGCCTGCATTGGAGTTTGCTGCTAACTCTGAAAATAATAAAGCAGTTGTGCGGCCCGTGAAACACAAACGGCCAGACGACGACATTTACGATTTATTGGGAATGGTTGTTGAAATTTCTAGCGCTGGAAAGCCTGGTAACCACCTTATTTCTTACATTAGAATTGAAGAAGACGGACAAAAGAACTGGTATCTGTTTAACGATTTCTTGGTGAAGCAAGTTCCTGAGAAAGAGGTTTTGGACTTTACTCTAAAGTGGAAACAACCAGTACTACTTGCTTACCAGAAACGCGAAAACCTCCCACCGTTCGACAGGGAAGAATGGAAGAAACAATTGGACACTTCGATATTATACAGAGATCACTTTTCAGCAGGGTATGTATATCATGTGCTCCATGTTTACAAGCTAACAGTAATTTAGGACTCGATCTGAAGTCAAGCGACAATACAAACTTCTTACCCAAGAAGAGGCGCCAACACCGGGTACATTAGTAGCTATTGATGCCGAATTCGTCTTGCTACAACCAGAAGAAACTGAAATCATCAGTGACGGTACAAAGTCCCTAGTACGCCCCAAGCAACTTTCTTTGGCAAGAGTTTCAGTCATTCGAGGGCAAGGCCCAGATAAGGGCGTACCCTTTATTGACGATTTCATCATTACCAGAGACCCAATTGTCGACTATTTGACAGAGTTTTCAGGAATCGAACCTGGAGACCTAGATCCTTCCACATCCAAACGTGCTTTAGTAACATTACAGACTTCTTACAAAAGACTATGGCTCTTATTGAATCTCGGCTGTGTATTCATTGGCCATGGCCTTCATAACGATTTCCGCACAATCAGTAAGTGCCTCGCTATCGCGTTTCCTCTCTTGACAACACTAACTTGAATTTTTTGCATTTAGACATCCAAGTACCAAAATCGCAAGTACTTGACACTCTCGACATTTACTTCTTACCGTCACGTCAGCGGCGACTGTCACTCAAGTTTTTGGCATGGTACTTGCTGAAGGAAAACGTCCAGACAGGTAATCACGACTCTATTGAAGACGCCCATACCGCACTTTTACTCTACACCAAATATCAAGATCTCGTCCGCGACGGAACGTTTGACACTGTTCTTAAACAAGTGTACGCCGAAGGCAAGAAATACAATTTCAAGCCTCCGTCGACAAATTCTATTTGGTGAAGTTTTGCGATTGAATAAATAGAAAAATAAATAAAAAAATCATATAAAAAAAAATGAGAAACAGTAACATCGGACAAAAACTGTATTTACGTATTAAAAAAAAAAAGTGATGAAACGAGAAAAATAAAAGTATTATTAATGGAAGGCATGTACCTACATCTAAAAGCTGCTTATCCTAACCTGATTGCACCAGCTGTGTTTCCGCCTCTTCCCTGAGCCTTGGTAGCCGGTAATTGTTGCATATTTTGCTGCTGTTGGGCCTGCTGTTGCTGCTGAAGTCTTTGCTGTTGGTGATGTTGTTGCTGAGCTTGTTGGTATTGCTGCTGATGCTGCAACTGGGCAGCAGACATGTTAGGTTGTTGCTGCATCTGTCCAATCTGCGCCTGTCGTTGTGCCTGTTGCTGTTTCTGAGCCTGCATTTTTTGGGCAAGCATCATTTGCTGTTGGGCCTGTTGAGCTTGAGCCAAAATGCTAGGCGAGCTATTCTTTCTTGATCCAATAGATTCTACTTTCGCATTCTCAGCGGCCTCAGATGGATCTTCAAACGGAATAGTCCAGAGTCGAGACAACGCAGATGGGAAGTCACTGAGATAGAACGACTCGCCAGATTTCAATACATGCCAATTAATTTGCGACTCGAAAATCTTAGGAGCTGGTTTTTTCTGACCGTACCGTGCCTCGTCACTTTCAAGTGTCGATGACTGGCCTTGTAGGCCATGGGGCACAGTAATGGTAGTCTCTGATAACGAAAGGCTAGACGACTTGGGGAAACTTTGACTCAAGCCCAAACGGTCGTCAGATACCCGGCTGCCGACCTTCTTGAGCTGCCCGTTATTTTTCGCAGGTATTCTTTTGGGGTTGTGAATCGGTGCATTTTGATTGCGTGCACGCTGCACTCTCTTGAGCGCGTCTTGCAGGGGGTTGGCAAAGCGAGTGACGTTTATGTACTCCTTTGTGATTCTATCGTCTTCCTTCTTGCGCTCGGCAAAACTCATATTTTCTATGCTCTCTACAGCCTGTTGGTCCATGCTTTCACGTTGTAGCCATAGCTTTTGCTGCGTGCGTGTGAATGATGCAGAGCTGGTAGGTGGCATGCGTTTAGATGCGTCTTCCATGATCCCAAAACTTGATTGAGTGCGACTAAGGACCGGGGCAGAGAATTTCCCCGATCGCAGTGTTCGGACTGGCGAAGTCGTGCTGGTCTTGTTAGAAGAACTGCCATCTAGGAAATGAGACTTTGTGATGCTAGTGGAATGGTTGGGGGTTCCAAACCCAGAAGTTGAGCTTGCAGAGTCTGACAAAGAAGCTGACCCGGGAGCAATTGCCAAAACAGTCTCATTAGAAATCTGAGGCTGTGCCGGTGAGTCTGTGTATTGTCTCGAGGGCTTCAAGCTTTCGTCGGAAATGGTAGGTCGGATAGGCGTTGACGGAGCTAGATCCTCGTCGTCTTCAGTGTCGCTGTTGTTTGAAACACTCACTGTTTGTTCGATAGTTTTAGGATTGCCTTGCAAGTTTGACTTATTGAGCATGCTACTCAATGCATCTATTGAGGTCGTGCTGGCTTCCAAAGGTACGCTGTCCTCTATTGGGTCTTTAGCGTCTGACTCTGAAGCGCGAAGGGGCCGCTGAGTAGTTGCAGAGATGACAATCTCTTCATCATCAGAGGGCATCTTACTAGAAGAGCTAAGCAAAGTGGGGTCACTTTGGACGGCTCTTACCGGCTCTACCGGCTGTGAGTCAAGCTTGGCCCCTTCTACAGGCGAAGGTTGCTTTTGCTTGACATCTTCTTCCGATGAAAATTCAGAGTCGTCCTCAGAGTCCTCATGATCTGTTCCTATTGACATGACAGCTTTTCCAGGTCTTCTATTCGCTGTAGCGCCTGTCATTTTGGAGCTTGTTCCAGCAATTTTGCTTTGAGAACGAGATGCCCTCGTAAGTCCTGCCCGACGATGGTGCTCTTCCTCGACATGCCCAGGAGACACTTTCTTTTGCATATGCTGCTGCAATGCCAAATGGTCCATGCTTTTTGATCTAGTGAATTTACCGTTGGTCGTAGTTGTTGGCTCATTCGAAGTCATTGGAGCGATTCTGACAACTTTGTTGAGACGGGAGTGCGAGTGAGCAGACCGGTGGCGCGACGTGATGACCTGCTTGGATCCGGTGCGCTTCCGGAGAAGTGGCGGCCTGTTGCCGGCGCCTTGTTCGGAGTCGGGCATACTATTTATGAGTTTAATAGTGAGGTGACGATTAGTGAATGGCGACGAATCTTATAAAGACAGAGTGAACAATGGCGTACGCATGCTCTCGCCGACTTGAATTAGTGCAAAGTGCGCTTAATATAGAATAGTATGCTGACGCCAGTAAATTGTTGCGACAAAACTTGTGGTTTTTCCAGGCGGCGTCTTTTTAAAGGTCCGGTGCTGCAAAAAGTATCAAAAACTGGAGTGGAGGGTTGAAGCGTAAGATAATTCAGAGTTTCGTTTGTTCAAGGAGAATGACCCAGCAGCAGCTCCCAAAACAACGTTTGTTCCTTCTCAACCCACCTTCTGCTCCAGATACAGTGCACTCGCCGAGCCCGCTCGAATAGAATACAGCAAGGGACTTGAAGTACTAGCGTCGGACTATTCACTGTTCTATAATGGATCTCACGCAAGCTACTCACACCTATGTCGAGCGCATGGTCGACGTGGCGCCCGATCGCCATGAGGTGTCCCGCCCCGGCACCACAGCAGCAGGCAAAATCAAGATTCTTCTCCTAGACAAGGAAACAGTAGGTGCAATTGACGGTGCTTTAGCTCATAATATACTTACGTCTTTCTAGACTGGCATTATATCGCTATGTACAACACAATCGCTTCTGCTCAAGCATGAGGTGTACCTTATTGAGTAAGTTCCATGGAATCTGATACAAAAGTTCCTGGCTAACAGGTTTGAATAGTCGTATTGACAATGTCAATCGAGAGAAGATGCGCCACTTGAATGCCATTGTGTTTGTCCGACCGACAGCAGACTCTATCCAATACTTGATCGACGAGCTGCGCGCCCCAAAGTACGCAAAATACGAACTTTACTTCAGCAACATTGTCAAGAAGAGTGCCTTGGAAAGACTAGCAGAATCTGATGATCATGAAGTGGTTCAAAAGGTACAAGAAATCTTTGCCGACTACTTTGTAATCAACTCAGACTTCTTCTCAATGAATTTACAGGCTCCAGCCCATTCGATATACGGCGAAAACGGACCAGATAGCTGGGCTGCGGCCAGCATGAACCGATCAGTAGAAGGACTTCTAGGCATTCTGCTTTCCTTGAAAAAGCAACCACTTGTTCGATATGAACGCAATAGCTCTTTGGCAAAAAAGCTGGGCACAGAACTTCAATACCACATGAAGCAGGAAAGCTCGCTGTTCGATAAGAAAACCAATCGATTAGATACCCCTCCAATTCTATTACTCCTAGACAGGAGGAACGATCCTCTCACGCCCTTGTTGACGCCGTGGACGTACCAAGGAATGGTCCACGAGCTGCTGGGTATCAAGAACAACCGAGTGGATTTGTCTAAGGTTCCCGACATTCAGAAAGAGCTAAAAGAAGTGGTGCTTTCTGGTGACCAGGACTCGTTTTTCAAAAAGAGCATGTACCTCAACTTTGGTGACCTTGGAGCTACCATCAAGGAGTATGTCAACCAATATCAGGCCAAGACCAAATCAAACCAAAACATTGAAAGCATTGCCGATATGAAGCGCTTTGTCGAGGACTATCCTGAATTCCGCCGACTGTCAGGAAACGTCAGCAAGCATGTGGCCCTAGTCAGCGAGCTTTCGCGGCTGGTATCGAATCAACAGTTATTGGAAGTTTCTCAGCTTGAACAGTCACTAGCTTGCAACGACTCACATAACTCAGATTTGAAGGCTGTGCAAGAAATGTTGCAGCAGCCTATTCCCGACAATGTTAAAATCAGGCTCGTGGCTTTATACGCACTGAGGTATCAGCATCACGCCAACTACGCCCTTAAACCTTTACTGAGCCTTCTCGAGCATGCCGGTATCCCCAAGCACCGCGCTGATATTGTCCGCACCCTAGTCCACCAGTATGGTGGGTCATCTCATCGCCAAGAGAACCTTTTCGAGGCAGAAGGCTTCTTTGCGCGTGCCCAAAGCGGCTTCAAGGGTCTCAAGGGCGCCGAAAACGTTTACACGCAGCACCAACCATTGCTGGAAACGACGCTGAGCTCCATGATCAAGGGCAAGCTCCGCAAATCGACGCACCCGTTCATGGACCCCGGCGACGGCAGCCTCCCTACCTGGGCTAAGGGCGACGGTGCCACAACGGGTCCTGGATCTCTGGGCGACACTGACCGACCGCAGGACATTATAGTGTTCATTGTCGGTGGTGCAACGTACGAAGAGGCTCGCCTCGTGGCCGAGATCAACGCGTCAACGCCAGCCGTCCGCATTGTGCTAGGTGGCACTTCCGTGCTCAACTCAGATGCGTTCCTGGATGAACTTGAGCACGCGAGCGCACGGTGGCCCGAGCCCGTCGAAAACTCGGCTGCAGGCCGGCTTGCTGCCCGTGTGAGGTAGCACACACATCAAACAGTAATAATCAGTTTAGCCATAGCAATGACCTTGATATCAATAAAAAATAAAAAAATTAAAATTAAAATCATTAGAATATTAGTTAAAACGGCTATGTATGCGTCCAATTGCAACCCAACCATGACCATCACTTGATACATTTTATTCATTACCGTACGACCCGAATTGCTGTTCCCACAGATTCAGCTTTTGCGTGAGGGTGTCCATGAGCTCAAAGCTGGGCTTATAGGCCTCGAACAGGCAGTCGAACTTGGGGTCTTGCAGGTGCTCGGCGGGGATGTCGAGGCCGGCCTTGATATCGTCGGACATGTTGGGGATCGCTTCTTCGGTTGTGGCCCCTGTATCAGTCACCGTCACCGTTACCGCTGCCGCTGCCGTTTCTGCTGATGATGGTGGTGGCACTGACTCTGCTGTGTTTGGTATCGAAAGCTCCGTGGAAGCGCCAGCTGCGGGCTTACCGTTTGCTGTGTCGGCATTGGGGTAGAGCGCCTTGTACCGGACCATACGCAGCGCCAGCAGCTGTTTGCGGTCAAGCTGCTCAGCGTCCATGTCCTGTTTCGTGCGTCCAATGAACTCGAGAATGGCCGCCACGCGTTTTTGCATTTCGAGAAGCGAGGTCCGCGCTTGGGGGATGCGTGGTTTGGACGGTTTTTCAATGTAAGCGCGCCCGCTGCCGATGCCGGTGCCATTGGTTTTGTTGTTACTGTTGCTGCTGCCGCCTCGACTGCGCGGCGTTGCTGTTGTACTTTCGGCCAGACTAGATTTTGCCCGCGAGCTAGTAGAATTTGATGTACCGCTGGCTGTGTGTCGAGGTCGCTGGCGTTTCCGTTTGCTTGGACTCATGGTGGCAGCCGACCCGTTTTGTTCCAGGTCTGTACTATCGGCACCACCACCGCCGCCAGCACCAGAGCCGTTTGCGGCAGTTGAGCTGCTGGTAATGGCAGGAGCCGCACTCAGGCCATTTGACTTGGTAGTCTTAGACGGCCGCAGTCGTTGCGACTTTTCGGCTGTGGAAGACGCGCCGCCCTCGTCTTCTGAAGCGATACCTGCCAACTCGAGCGTTCGTTTCCGCGAGGATGCAAGAGAAGACGCTGATGTCGTACTGTTCCCATTTGAGCTTTTGCTTGCTGAAGGTGGCGGCACTGATTTGCGGGCTTTTGCAGAGGGGGTTCTGTCGTGGCGGCGTGGCCGGGTATGTGATTGTTCGTCTGACCCCGACGGCGACTCGGATTTCTTGACGTCGTCTGAAGCCGCTTTTGATGGCGTTGCGGGAGGCGGCTTGCCGTCATTGACTGACTCCTCGAGCACCCGCCGCAGGGTTTCTTCGTAGGCTGCGTCGCGCGAGTTGAGAGTGAGCCGCCGGCGCTCACGCCGGGCCTCGGCTGACGAAAACGATTCCTTCGCGTCTGGAGTGTTGCTTCGCCGGCGGCTGTTCGTAGGTGGCCCCGGTGAGGCAGACGAGTTCGATGTGTGAGAAGAGGCATGATTTTCTCGTGCTGGAGATTTGGCCGAGGAAGGGGCGGAGGTGTTTTCGGCTGTTGCTGAAGACGGGTCTGGTTTAATATCGACTGACTTGGAATTGCGAGATGGCAGGGACGTTCGTGAGCTCTTTTCAGTCCGCTCTGTATTGTCTTCGTCCTCATCGTCGTTCCCCTCGTCGGCAGAGTACTCTTGTGGGGAGTACTTGGAGGTCTTGCCGTTTGGCCGCACCACAATGACATGATAATCGGGTCGGCATTTCTCGCAAAAGTACCCCTCGGGAGCCTCTTCGTCGTTGAGGATGCCCACGCAAAAGCCGTGTTGCCAGACGTAGCAGGAGTCGCATTGGATGAAAAAGTCTGGGTCCACGGACTTGTTATGAATGTTGTTGAGCTGGAGCTCCTCGTGGCCGCAGATGCAGCGGGTCACTTCGGCAGACTCTTCTTCGCCGTCGTCAGACATGTCCACGGGAGGGTTTTTCGAAATCTCAGAGCTCCTGGTCTTGGGCTTTTTGGGCTCGTCCATGGTAACGGAATGTATAAAAAAGAATGGTTGAGGGAAGCGAAAAAAGAGGCGTGACGGAAACAAGAGAAAAATTACGGCCAGAAAAAAAAAACATTTACCAAGCAGAACTGAAATTCGCACCAAGTACAACGACAGACTCTTACCATTAAAACTAATAAAAATTTAAAATAGAAAACAGACGTAAAGAAGCTAAATGGATTTCAAATCGAATATATAAATAAAACTTTTTTTTTTTTTTAATGCCAGTGTGCGTGTGCGTGTCATGGTTTGGGGAAGTTGGCCGCGTTTGCCTTGACAGAGCTGATTTTAGAGACAAGACCGTCTGCACGCGCGTTGCGCAAAGCCTTTCGGACGCCGACCGTGTCCAGCGGTTTCAGCAGTTCAAATGAGCATAGCAGGTCGCGAGACACAGACATGACTGCGGCCCAGTTTCCAAAGTCGCCGCAATAGTTTGGAGCCGAAAAGACAGTGACTAGTTTGCGCTTGTCGAAAAATTCGTAGCCGTCTTCAACAACCATGTGGCCTCTGGCAATAAGATCGAATCCGAACTTTTCGCAAAAAGAGTTGACGACCGAACGGCCAAAGCAGTACGACACGCCACGGTCATTGGGCCCCCATTCTGTGACGGAATCGTCCGGGTCAGACCAAAGTAGATCGGACAAAAGCCCCACCTCAGGAATATCTGTTGGCCTGTAAATAGACCGAATATCATTGAGGTGGTTGAGGTAAGGAGAGAGGCCGCCATGCACACAAAAGATTTTGCCACCAATGGTAGCTGCGATGGGAAGCGTGTTGAATACATCTACAAACGACTTCCAAACTTTTGTAGACGCGCGGCGCTTGCACTCGTCGTAAAAGCCGTAGACTTTGGTGACAGAGGCACATTCGTGGTTGCCTCTGAGTAAGAAGACGTTTTCGGGATATCTAATTTTAAAGCAAAGAAGAAGCAAAAAGGTCTCCATGGACTGCTTGCCTCTGTCTACGTAGTCACCGAGGAACAGATAGTTTGCAGTTGGGGGCATGCCACAAAGTTGAAATATGCGCATGAGGTCACCAAACTGGCCATGGATATCTCCCACGACCTTGACGGGAGTACCAAGCTCGAGAAGAGTGGGCTGGGCAAGAAAGATACCTCTGGCAGCGCGACAAACTCCAATGATTTCAGAGTTTGTTAGACACAAGCGTTTCGAGCTAGTGCCAGTGAGGCCAACCGAAATGAGACGCTGGATGAGGTCATTAACATCGACAGCAGAAGCAGGGCGATGAGACGCAGAAGCAACAACGGTGGCCTGTGGTTGTGGAGGTGACACGGGGCCAGGCGCAACGACACGACCAGGCGAGGAGGAGTCGCTTGCGGTAGACGCTGTTCCTACAGAAGAAACGCTGGACGAGAATGCACCAGAGGAAATAGATGTAGCAGAAAACATGCTAGCATTATCAGGTCTAGGTCCACTGGAGCTCAAGTGGTGCTGTTGGCTGCCGCGAGACAGACCAGTGGGAGAGGAGCCGCTAGTCAGCATGGCATTATTGATTTTCAGGCTGCTGGGAGGCTTGATGGTAGAAGTACTGGACGTACTTGACGTGGTAGCAGCAGCGAGATTTTGGTGAGATATTTGAGAAGAATAAGAGGGCGGGGGTAAAGCGCTACAACCACTACTACCAGGGTCGTCTGAGTCCTCAGACGACTGGACGGCAGTAGAGGAGGAGGAGGACATGGCCGCAGAGGCTGCGGTTACAGACGTATTGACGGGGGCATTTTTGGACGGAGTATTACCCATGGGGATAGTTCAAAGTGTTGAAGGAAATGAGGGGCGGGGTTCGAAAGGGTGAAATGGTTGCAAGAAGGCTGGCAGCTGACGTGGAGAGTGTGTGAAACAGCAGTCGACGTCAAGAGAGACAGGCAGAGTGTGGGCTTTGCAGCAGGTCAGGCGGTGGCGCTGGGTGCTGGGCAAGGCTGTTTGTTGGTATACCAGGGTGTGCTCTAGGCGGTGATGGACGGCAGCTGGCGGTGGAAGAGCAGAGAAGGCGGTGGCAGTGGTGGTTTGGCGGGTTTGGAGGTGGTGGTGGAGGCAGAAAAGGCAGAAATGGACGGCGCAAGTGACAGGCAGGAAGAAGAAAAGAGGCGGAGAGGATTTTTTTGCCGTTTGATTGGCACAGCGCCGCGGGAAACGCGCTATTGGCTGGGTTGTTGGTTGCTGTTGGGGAAGTTAAAATTCCAGCCAGTAGTAGGTTAGTACAGTAGCACAATTAGTCAGGAAACCTAAAACGTGGTCGACCGGCAAACTGGGTGGCCAAGATGGGAAAGCACAATCATTGGCTGGAAATGTCTCATTTATGTCGGTAGATTAGTAATTTATGCGCAACAAAGGTGGGCACCGAGACCGGCCCAGTTAATGCGTCACGTGGACTGACTTGAAAACGCCAAGTTGCCTAATTGGTACATTACTAAGCAATTATGTTTTAGGTAATCATTTGTAATCATTATGTAATGTGTTTATTAATCATTGATGTCTTGAACCTCCTGAATGAAGTCCTGATGCTACATGATAGAACAAGCGATCCTTGATTGTATTCGAATAATTCAATAAATAGAAATGGAATCCGTAGACGGTGCAGCGCACGGTGCTCCTCAGTCATCGCGCATGTACTCGTCCTCGCGCTTCTCCAGCGGCGCGCCGTAGTTGACCGCCGTGCTGCCCACGTCGCCGTTGTTGGCCGTCACCGCGTTCTCCCATCGCTTGCCGTACCCGCCTCTGCCCGGGTCGTATGTATACCGGAACTCGTCCTGCACCTGGCCGCCCGAAGCACCGCGGCCGAACTGGCGGCCCTCCTTGAACCCGGGGTCGAGGTCGACCTTGATGACTCGGTCGTCAAGCTTGGTCTGGTTGAGGTACCGCAGGCCGTAGAGCGCGTCCTGGTGCGTCTCGTACTCGACAAAACAGAACCCGCAGGGCGTGCGGTGGAATCTGTCGAGACCCATTACAATGCGCTTCACAATACCGGCCTTGGAGAACAGCTCAAAGATCTGCTCCTCAGTCGTGAAAAATGATCTATAAAAGGCAAAGTTAGCGTGTTTGTCAATTGAACGCAGAAACGGTATGCACTCACAAGTTGCCAATGTAGAGAGTCGATGATTCCTCTAATGCCTCGAGGTCACTTTGTGCTTCTCTGGACCGTTTCTACACCTGTTAGCCGTCTCCTTGGAGTTGCTGCTGTCTTGCATGTACTCACCGCCTTGCGAATGAGGTACTCGCTGGGTCCGTCCAGGCGCTCTGTCGAGTGCTGTGCAAACGCGTCTACACTGGTCGCCATTGTCGTCGCCATTGTCGTCGTCGTCGTCGTCGCCGTCGGTGGAGTTGAAGATTTTCTTGAAGTTCTTGTCCGTCCAAAGTATGGCAGGGCTTTTGCAGGCATAGCAGAAAAATAAAGAAAAGCGCGGTTGTTGGAGCAACGCTTAGCTAATCATGTGTCATCATTAATAAGCATTATCACTCACGTGATTAAATGCACGACTGACAAATGCTCGTCGCGCAAAAAAAAGTTCCGGCTGATTTCGCCTTTTCCCTCGCTTCTTGAGCAGTGCATTTTCCCGTTCTTCTCTTCATACAAACCGTCAGAACTCGCTAGATCCCTGGTCTGTGATCCGTCAGTTACCCGCAGCGGCTTTCTCTGTATAGCACCCGTTACAGCTCCTTGAGTTCCTCACAAAGAATGGGTCTTTTGTAAGTTTCTTGTGCACCTGGCGGCTTGTGTTATCAACCTATCTAACTTCTCCAAGGTCTCTCGGTACGCCTCTCCACTGGGACCAGGCAAAGAACTACGCCGACCATGTGCGCACACAGGGCATTGAGCAACTCATCCACATCTACAACAACACCGTCGCAAAGAAGGGCGACATCCTTCTCTGGGGCGACGAGGTCGAGTACATGGTTATTGCCGTCGACGAGGAAAAGAAGACGGCAAAATTGTCGCTCCGACAGGCCGAGATCTTGGCAGATCTCGCCACACTGGAAAAGGACGGCCTCCTCAAGGAAGCAGACGTCACCTTTCACCCCGAGTACGGCAGATACATGCTCGAGAGCACACCTGCTACGCCTTACACGGGAAACCTTGATGATCTACTGAGAGTCCAACGCAACATGGCCAAGCGCCGCGAGATAGCAAAGAGCCGGTTGCGATCCAACGAGGTACCGCTCACATTCACCTCCTCCCCAATTCTGGGCACTCCTGGCCAGTTCACAGAGCCTTACTACCCTCCCACGGGCGATGCTTCGCGCTCACTGTTCCTCCCAGATGAAATCATCAACCCACACGCCCGGTTTCCTACTCTGACTGCCAACATTCGCAGGCGCAGAGGATCAAAGGTCGCCATCAACGTGCCTATTTTCTTTGACGAAAAAGTCCCCAAACCTTTCATTGACCCTACGATTGATTTCAACCGAGGCCTTTTCCCCGAGGACGCAAATGCCAAAGACGGTGCGGCGCTACCGGACCACATTTACATGGACTCCATGGGATTTGGAATGGGTTGCTCGTGCTTGCAATTGACCTTCCAGGCCACTGATATCAACGAGGCAAGAAACTTGTACGACCAGCTTGCTCCTCTTACCCCCATCATGCTTGCTCTGACTGCGGCGTCCCCCGCCTACCGTGGATACCTTGCAGATCAGGACACGCGATGGAACGTCATTGCCGGATCAGTTGATGACCGTACCGAGGTTGAGCGTGGCCTCAAGCCTGCACCTGAAGGGTTCAAGACAGATAACTCCGATACTGTCATCCCCAAGTCTCGCTACGATTCGATCGACTCCTACTTGGCCATCGACGACCCCATTCTCCGCAACGCCGAGTCTCACTACAATGACTCGCGCTTAGTCGTGAACAACAAGGTGCTTGATCGCCTGCGTGAGGCTGACTTTGACGAGCTTCTGGCCAAACATTTCGCTCACCTCTTTATCCGTGACCCCATTGTCATTTTCGAAGAACTCCTTGAACAAGACAATGCCACATCCTCTGACCATTTTGAAAACATCCAGTCCACCAACTGGCAGACCATGCGGTTCAAGCCGCCACCACCCGGATCTAACATTGGCTGGCGTGTCGAGTTCCGCCCCATGGAGGTCCAAATGACCGACTTTGAAAACGCATCCTTTTCCATCTTCATTGTCCTTGTCACCCGTGTCATCCTCTCATACAAGCTCAATTTTTACCTCCCCATTTCCAAGGTCGACGAGAACATGAAGGTCGCACACCACCGCGATGGTATCATGAAGGAAAAGTTCTGGTTTCGCACCAATGTGTTCCGTGACGAGGCTGAGTTCCCCGGCGCCGAAAACGTCCAGCAACCCACAGTCGAGACACCTCTCAAAACGCCGACGGACGACGACTACAAGAAGCTCTCCATCAATGAAATTATCAACGGTACTTCCGATGGCAACGGCTTCCCTGGTCTCATCCCCATTGTGCGCCAGTACCTTCAAAGTGTCAACGTCGACATGGACACGCTCTGCAGCATCGAAAAGCACTTATCGCTCGTATCCAAGCGTGCTTCCGGCGAGCTTGTCTCTAACGCTACATGGATGCGCCAGTTTGTGCGTGCCCACCCGGCTTACAAGTTTGACTCTGTCGTGTCGCCCGAGATCCACTACGACCTGGTCAAGACCGTCGAGAAAATTACAGACGGCCTGGGTTGGAACGAGGAGGGCAAGAGCATGCTTGGTGGCTGCACTCCATAGATGTCATAGAATTGTTTTACCATTAGATTTTTATTCATTAAACTGCTCTTCTTCAACTAGTTCTATTGCAGCTTCTCATTGTACAATTTTAGTTGTGGCCCGGCGATTGGCCGCCGCATCTTCAGCCGCACATAACTCTAAAAGACCCAACGTTGAGGCTCGAATCCTTTCTCCATTTTTTTCTTCTTCCCTTTCCTGTTCTCTTATCGTTTCGTAGATCATCATTCAATCCAGCCCCTCGACCACAAGAGCCCTTCTTGCCCAATGAACCAAAACGCGCCTCTTTGGAAAAAAGCCCTAAACACGGTCAGGTTTTATGGCAAGGTCGGCATTGCCTTCACCGCGTTTGTGAGCGCTGCTGCCTACGGTACGACAAGCATTCTTACCAGAGTGGAGATGAAAGAAATAAAATCATACTAACGACAAGCGTATAGGCACGTTGTCGGCGTTGGTGCTGAGTTTGGTTGGCCGCAGGCTGCTATGCCAGTACTCCACCGCGAGGGTGTTCTATGCTCTGTGCAAGACCTTCTTGGGCCTGCGAGTCGAGCTCGAGAATGAGGAGATTCTCAAGGAGAACCGACCGGCGGTCATTCTTTGCAACCACCAGAGGTACGTCAAGTCAGCGAACATAGGGTTTTTGTGCTTGCATGGGGCAGACGTCAGAGAGGCTAACGAAGGAATTATAGTGAGCTTGACGTGCTTGTCATTGGCAGGGTGTTCCCCCCATACACGTCGGTCACGTCCAAACACATTTTCAAGTACACGCCCATTCTCGGCTGGTACAGTAAGTTCAACATTTCCCTTTAATCGCCTTCGACAAATGTAGCTAACGCAGTCTAATCCTCCAGTGATTCTTTCCGGCTCCATTTTCCTTAACCGCGGAAACCCAGCCCAGTCCATCAAGGTCCTCTCCTCCGCCGTCGACTTTATCCAACGCACCCGCCAAAACGTCTTCATCTTCCCCGAGGGCACCCGCTCCTACGCTCCCGCGCCCTTTTTGGGCCCGTTGAAAAAGGGCGCCTTTCACCTTGCCATCCAGGCCCAAATCCCCATCATCCCCGTCGTGGTCTCCAACACCTCGCGCGTGTTCCGGTTTGCGACCAAGACGTTCAACACGGGAACCATCAAGGCCCGCGCTCTCGAGCCTATTGAGACACTGGGACTGACGGCGGCCGATGTTCCCATGCTCATGGGCAAGGTCCAGGAGGTCATGCTCAAGAACATTGAGGAATTGGGATTCACTGAGTTGGATGAGGACTCTGTCGTCCTGAAGGATGTCGAAGCCCAGCCTCTTGTGGAGTGATATGTTTTTATTTTTCTAATTTGAAACATGACGGTACTTAATGCATATGTTTTAAAAAAGGTGAATTAATCGAATTAAAAATAAATTAGTATGAATGAAATGATAAGAAATGCCAAATTTCGCTAATCGTAGATTTCAAGAGGAGGTAAATGGTCAATCGAATGCTGCCAGTTGCCAGCTTCAATCTCATGGCCAAGCCAGTCAGTCGGGAAAAACACCAGCGCACCGCGCACGCCCTGCAGCAGGTTCTCTGCAACCTCTGGTTCAAGGACCTCGGCCGACGACACGTTGCGGCGTACACTGCGACGGTTCACCCGGCGACGATGAGGCTGCTGCGCAAAGTTGGGTGAGTGTGTACCATCCTCAGCACTGGCGCTGGTGTCCTTCTCGGTCGAGCCGTCTGCAGTCGCCGGCTCGTCAGTTGTTACTGCGTTCTCGTCAGGCATGTCAACGTGCAGTCGATCAGTGGTGGGCTGAAGACCCTGGACCTCAGCAAACTTGTTCGACAGGTCTCTGTAGTTCTTGTAGTCTTTCCAAGTCGTGACCTCGTCATCTGGCTGACAATGGAACACCTCGCGATAATACCATGTGTTTTGGTCTGCAATTCGTTCCCATGACCCGTAGTAAAAATCTTCTGACAGTGGGTCAGACATGCTGTATGGGTCCACAGGGTAGAACGTTCTCTGGTCATCCAAATTATTGCCGGAATTGTTGTCGTACGCGTCCTGCAAGTCGAGATTACGATTGTCTGCGTCGCAAGATTCAGGGAAGAATTTGGGCTCCTTGTCTTCAAACCCATGCTCCTCAGCCTGTAAACGGTAGTAAAGTTTTCTCTTAACAGAAACCAAGTCACTCAGGATTTCTTCAGGAGTCCTTTCGTTGAGCAACTCTTGCAAGTACTCTTCGGCAAGCGCTTCCAAACTGCGAGGAAGGCCAGCAGCTTCTGGAGATACACCCATCTGCTCTGCAGCCTCTGCGTTCCGCATACCGTCAAAACCCCAGCCCTTGACGTCCTGACGGTGCTTTTGATTATCCTGAACTCGACTGTCTTTGCTCAGCGGTTTTTTCTCTCTGAAACCAATGTTTTCAGAACCGACAAAGTGGTTAAAGCTGTGTAACTCAACACCTTCATCAACTGTGTCAGTGGGGTCATGGATATCTGGCATGACACGCCGGATATCTTGCAAAATGTCGGGACGCGAGACGTCAACTCCAGTTCTGAGCTTTGCCACTTCTCGGTCAACAAGCCGTTCAATCATTTCAACTTGGTCCACATCCACTCCAACATGCTCACGCATGAGACGTACTCTCAAAGTATGCGCAAACTTACTGACAGCGTAAGGTTTTCCTGCCATGGTGGAATCAAGCTGCAGAGTGTCACGAGTAATTACTGCTACCTCAGAGTCACGAGTACCCTTCATAGATCTCTCATTGATGTTTGCGGATCCAATGATGGCAATGCGGTCGTCCACAATCATTGCCTTGCTGTGGATGTACAATTGTTCAGTAACCAACTTCTTGTTTGGCCCGATTTTCCCCCACTGGCGTAGAGAGAAGAATTGAATATAGTCATCGGGCGCAATTCCAGCTTTATAAAGCCGGCCAAAGATACTGTTTGCCCCATGATTGATGGAAAGATATTGGCATTGCATAATGACTCGCACAGACAGACCATCTTTCTCATCAACTTCCGACTCAAAGCCTGGCATCAGAGGAATGACTATAACCGCCTTCCACTTTTCTTGGTTGTTATGGGCTCGGATAATTCTTTCGACCAAGGCATCACCAATTCTGTTTTCAATCTTTGTCTTTTCAAACATGGTAGAAGTAATAAAAAACTGATTTTCAATGTAAACAAAGTGCTGAGACTGCTCAATCGCTTTCAAGTAAGCGTTTTGAATACTGTGCTCTGGCTCTTGAATTCCCAACGACCATGAGCACGACGAGCGCAAGAACTGGACTTCGCATGTGCCTTCAAGATTGGCGTTTCTGATTTGCTCAGGAGAGAGGTCAGCGGGTGGAAGAAGCATTGGGGTGAATCGTGAAGGTCGCTTTTGACGCAAGAGGTAGTTCCAGCGCTGTACGAAATGTCGCGAAACATCACGAGCTGCTTGGCCTGTAACCATCATGTGCACATCATGCCAAGGCATACGAGGAACCTCGTTACGGTCGTACATGTCCTCGTAAGGGTGATCGAGTTGATAAAAATCTTTAGCACGAGGATTAGAATAGTCCTTACCAGGCCACATTTGAAACGATCCCTTGTTTTCGTAGATTGAGTTGGAGTTTGCTGTAGCAGCATGGAAAGGAATTGGGCTATCATCTACCAAGACATGGTCTGGCGTGTCCCATCTTCCAAAACACAAATCGAGACCTCCGACAAACGCAACAGTGTGATCGATCAGGCAGAGTTTTTCGTGATGAGCCCAAAAGTATGTGTTTTGAATGAGCTGGTTGGGCGACCGCATAAAATAAATATTAGGGTGAAGGTCAAGAAGCGAATGCTTTGTGTAGAACGAGTCAATAGGGATAGTAAAGTCGTAGTTTCTGTAAACAATGACAAAAATCTTGACACCCTGCTCTGCCTTTCGCTTCAGGACTCTATCGATACGCCACTTTTGGTTTCCCTCTGGTGGACGTCGAAGGTATAGCTCAGGACTAAGCCACCAGTCGTGAATGTAAATAACATCCTTTGCCATTTCCAAAGCTTGGCTCACAGTCCAAAAATAGTCGCGCTATAATGTTAGTAAAGATCAAAACCAATTCAAACTAGTTACTTACTGCATCCACAAACCATTGGGCTTGCACGTTTGTTCGAACAGGGGCAAAAGAATTAAAACGGTGTTGCTTACTCCACACCGTGTTTTCCTTCATTTGAATGATGCTGTCCATCCAAAGACCAAGCTGTCGTCGTGAGTTTGTGACAAGCTTCATTTTTCGCTCCAGATTCTCTAGGTTGAAAGTGATGTGGGCATGAGAGGACCCGGGCTCATCGTCTTCACCAAACTTTCCAGAATCACCATGTGTGACCTTGAATCCTGGATCGACTAGGAAAACTTCTAAGATATTGGAGTCCGAAATATCTTTGACACACAAGATGTAAGACTCGCGTACCATGTACCATTTAGAAGTATGTCTGACTACCATCTGAGAGATATCGTTAGGTCGCCAATGAGATACTCTCCAACCCTGGAGTGTGGCAGATGATCTCAAAATCAGATACCCTTCTTTTCCATGGAAAGAGCTTTCTGGCGCAAGGCGAATAGTCATGTTTGAAACTTCCAAAAACTGGAATAAGCGATTTGCATCAGCGCGGAAACGCAAAGTTTTAAAGAGTTCCAAAATATACTTTTCTAGCGCAAGTCGAAGTTCTTCCACATACTCTTTGCTCGTAGCTTCATTGAACTCAGAAGTATCGAATTTGTCGCCAATTTTCCGAGGGAAATGTGACATTTTCTTCTTTTTCGAGCTTTGATAAGAACCAGAAAGAGATTGCGTACTGACAGACATGATAGATCGACTGTCTTCCGAAATAGTACTTGGATGGCGAGATAATGCAGCAGCTGAAGGTGCCGTTGCTTGTAAGTTATGCGCTGGAGATCTATGGGGAGAAATAATTCCTGAACTGTCAACAGTTTCACCCTTTTTGCTCGGATTCGCCTCTTTGTGCTTTTGCTCGACCTTTTGATAAATGGAATGACGGGCAGGGAATTTAGGCAAACTGAGCTTGGTGCCTCCGATATTATTTTGAAAAGTAACCACCTTGAATTTCGAATGGAAAGACCAAAAATCTTTAAACTCTTTGCGTACACTCCATCTTAGACGAGCGGGTCCTGATCCGTACTCTAGCTCAAGTAGATAGTGCCGATTTTTCTCTTTCAGATTTGGAGAAATATCTGTGAGTTTGAGTTTTATCTGCTCCAAAAGAATGGGAATCCTTTGGGTATTTCTATCATCTCGTTGGAACATTGAAGCAAGGATTATTGCAGCAGGCGCACCAGCAGAAAGCTCAGAAATCAGTTCTGCAGATTTAAGATATGAGGTGTCGGTGGTTTCCTTCTTCTTCTTGCTGGCTCCCAAGATGTTGAATTTCAGTGAGTTTTTCAAGTCTTTCCAATCGATTGCTGGACTGTGGTCCATAAATATGGTATTTTTTCTTGAATGAGAAGGCGCATTTTCAGAGTTGGCGTGGTAGCTGTAATTCCTGAGCCTGTATCTCTTTTTCGGAGGAGCATCTGATTTCTGCGTGGTTTGATTGATCTCCGTGTCTGAGTGCGCAAACTGTTGAGACTCTTCAGCCTCTTGGAATAATTGATCTGACTCGTTCATTATGTTGGAATCGTCGATTGCAGCGTCGCTCTTGGTGCGTGCCTTTTTCAATTTGCGCATACTGAAGGACGAAAAGAACTCGCGCTCTTTACCGTTGGTTCCGTCGGATTGCATTACTACCGCGTCACTAGCTGATATTAGTGGTTTGTGTCGTTTTGCAAACTTGGGATACATGGTACTGTCACCATTTTCAGTAACACCGTCGATGTTGTCGCCTTCAAGGGCAGCAGCGTCTTCAAGCTCATCTACTTCACTATCACTAGAGCGAGTATTCGTTACTTTTGAATATCTGAATATGGCTGTATTGAAGAGGGGAGTAGTGAACTTGTCGACTGCCTTTTTCTTGAGTTCGGATCTAGAGTTGAAGACCGTCTTTTTGGCTTCGGCCTCTTCTACAATTTCGTGTTCGTCATTGCCATCCGTGCTAACCTGATGGTGGTCGGTACTGAAGTAACTGCCATTGGGCTCTGGTCCGTTCGCATTGCTTGCATCGGGCGTTTTTTGAGGGCCGTTCTTCGCTTTCTTTCCAAAACCGTTGACTGTGCGCAGAAGTAAAGAGCCGGTTTTCACAGACTCGTGATTGGGAGCTTCTTCCTTTGCAGTTCCGTCAAGAGGCAATTCGGGGAGAGCTGATTTCAAGTCATTGAGGTCGATTGTCTGGGCAGAGATCACAACAGGGGCTTGCGCGCCTTCATGAGACTCCTGTACACCTGGCTGTTTCACATCGCTGGCGACCAGCACTGTGCCTTCAGGCTCCATTGAAGCATATAGTTCCCTTAAACAAGGCTAAATCACAGCGCGGTGGAAAAGATCGAGGTAAACAATAATAATGTTGGCGGATCTAGAATGTGACAAGAAACAGGAGATTTAAAAAAAACTAGGGTCAACGATCAATCCTTTCCCAAGCTTACTTCGCATCAGATCGTGTGCACGTGACACATATAACATATAATAACATATAATAGATATAACTAGACCAGCGCGAGCGTAACGAGTGCAAGACCGAGAGCAATGCCAGTAAAGCTTTGAGCATAGTAATAGAGACCTGAGTTCACTGGAGTAAAGATTTTAATTGAATTGCTGTGTTTATCTATTCGGATCTAGAAAAGCGCTATAAATGAACCAAGGGCTGCAACTCTAAAGCTGTAATTTCAAGTACATGGCAGCGTCACGATTCTATGACACAGGCTCAGAAATGAATGTAGCCTGTGATGAGATCATTTAGTTAGTTGAAAGGTAACTTCAAGACTCATGGAGTGATTGTTTTGAAGTAGTTTAACTACAGACTCAAGGACGAGTTCTAAAGATGGAAGACTAGATCTGATTTTAGCATCTAATACGAAGTGATTTCACACTGATTTGATTACATTGCGCTCGCAAGAAACACTGGTGTGGATAAAGATCATACAGCTCAATTGGAGGGAAAACACTAGGAAAACAATACTACAAATATAAAAATGCTCGACAAGAAGATCCACGGCACACTGATTGCTTATTTAGCTGGCGTGGCGTACTTGGCGGTCCACTCTTTTGCAGTTTGGATGGCACCGGGCTCGTCGTCCTTCCAGTGCTGAGCAACATCGTTCGCTAGCGGGTCATTGGGGTTGGGGGCACCAAGCAGGGCTTGGATGGAAAGCAGGATGGTTCTAATCTGCTGAGCGGGGGACCAGTTGTCCTTGAGGACGTCAAGGCAGATTCTACCGAGTCTGTCAATGTTGGGGTGGTAGATCTTGGTCAGAAAGCGGACCTTAGGGGCGCCCATTGGGTAGTCTTCGGGCAGGAACAGCTCGAGCTTGAACACGCCACTCTCGTAAGGGCTCTGTGTGGGGCCGTCAATGGTGACATCGAAGTAGCGGATGTTGTCCTCGTGGGGCACAGCGGTGATTCCGGGGACGGGATCTGAAACAAGACGGCTGGTTTCCTGACAAGGGTTGTTAGCTCAAGCACGGAAGGCTAAGTTGGGGAAATGGATGCAGAAACGTACCTTGTTGATACGGTTGAGTAAGAAAGTCGACATGGCGGATGTGGGCGGAGATGCAATACAACAGGAAACGGGGGCGGTTGTGGTTTGATTTGATAGACGGGATCAGGAAGGCAAAAAGGCTTTCGGATGGTGCAGTGGACGGTGCGACGGGTCGGAAGAAAGAGGCGACACTTGCGGGTTGGTGGTGTTGGCGGTGGTGGATTGTGCGTGATGGAAGAAATGCTACACCTTGGAATTTAAGACTTGGGACTTGGGATTTAAGACTTGAGACTTGCGCCTTGGGACCTGTGCCTTGGGACTTGTGGCGGGCTCATTTGCTTTCTACCCCTGCCCTAATTATTTGACCCTTTTTCCCTGTGGCCTTGCTGGGTTTTTCCAAACTGACAGCACAGCGCCTCAGAAACACTTCTTCCCTTTCTTTTTCCGCCGTTTTCTCATCCAGATCAGTAACACTAGCGCAACTAAACAGAACATTCAGACAACAATGGGCGACGAGTACGATTTTCTTTTCAAGGGTAAGTCTCACTGCTGCGGCTGCGTCTGCGCGAGCTTGGCGTTTTTGCCTTTGCTGACCGTTATCTTCAAGTGGTTCTTATTGGCGACTCTGGCGTCGGCAAGTCCAACATCCTAGGCAGATTCACCAGAAACGAGTTCAACCTGGACTCAAAGTCCACAATCGGCGTCGAGTTTGCAACGAGAACCGTCAACGTCGACGGCAAGACAATCAAGGCCCAGATTTGGGATACCGCCGGCCAGGAACGCTATCGCGCCATCACGTCCGCCTACTACCGCGGAGCAGTCGGCGCTTTGCTCATGTACGACATTTCCAAGGGCGACTCCTACGAGAACGTCAACCGCTGGCTATCAGAGCTCCGTGACCACGCAGACCCTCAAATCGTCATCATGCTCGTTGGTAACAAGTGCGATCTCAAGCACCTGCGCGCCATCCCCACCGAGGAGGCAAAGAATTTTGCTTCCGAAAACAGCTTGCTCTTTATCGAAACCTCTGCTCTCGACGCAACCAACGTAGAGCTTGCTTTCCAAAACATTCTCACAGAAATTTACCGCATGTACTCTGACCAGACACTCCAGGCGGATTTCAACCAGGCCCGACCAACCCAGGGCCAGACCATCAGCTTCACCCCCCAGCCAGACGACGACAAGGCTTCCAAGGCCAACCAATGCTGCTAAAAGAAATTGGCCTACCGTCTTGTTGATTATTATTTTTCTGTTGTATTATTATATTCCTGCGTCTCCCTCTTTTATCTTTCTGTTTTTTCATGATTAAGTAGGTAGTTAGTGGTATTTCATGTTTCGTTTGTTTCTTGACTCTGTTTTCAATAAATAATATATGGGTTATGGGCTATTCTGGGTTTAAAAAATTAAATTAAATAAAATAAAAAGAGAGCAATAATCCATATTCCAATTCGATTTAGGATTCTTGAAAGTTTCCATCCTCTTCATCTTCATCATCATCGTCGTCCAGGAAAGCAGCGCCGCCGTTGTTTTCCTTCTTGAGATCCTCCTCGACCTTCTTGTAGTCAATTACCTTGCCGCGCGTGCGTCTGCCAGTAATGATGTTGGACATGTCGATTTCCTCCAAAGAGTCTTCCTCGGCGTCGTCTGGCAATCCATTCTCATCAAAGTCCTTGTCTTCCTCCTCCTCATCGTCATCTTCATCGTCTTCAGGTTCAGACGCGTAGCGAGAGGCAATCTTCTTGCCCTTTCCTTTGCCCTTCGACTTCTTTGGCGCGGCCTCCTCAGCAGGCTTCTCGGCGGCCTTCTCAGCAGGAGCCTCAATTGATTCTTCAGTGGGATTTTCGGCTGCCTCTTCGATGGGGGCGTCCGTTGAGACTTCAGCGGTTGTAGTGGCTTCCTCTTCAGTCTTGGTCTTCTTGGTAGCGGGCTCCTCAGCTTCAGCGGCTTCCTCAGTAGTAGCGGCAGCAACGGGCTCCTCAACCTTCTCTTCGTCTTCAATCTTGCGCTTAACAGCAGCAGTATCCACAGCAGGGACCTCAACGTTCTCAACTTCTTCGGCAGTCATTGTACAATTAGCTGATTGGAATTGTGTGATTGTAAAGGAGGAAACAAAATCCAGACGCGTCGATTGTGGATGAAAAATACCGAAACTCAAAACACCAGGGTAAGGGCCATTGGGCTTTGTCTTGTTCTAAATTTTCAGGTCCCGCCACAACTCCCCTCACGAACTCAGGATCTCCTCGGCTAGCTTGCTCCCTTGTCTTGATATTCTTCTGCCACTCTTGTATTACCGTTAATATCTTTCTAGACTTTTGATACCAATGAGTTTGAGCACCCGATCCCCTGACCCCTATACCTACCACTCTCGCGACCGTTCCGCCTCCCGGGACTCGCGGCGAAGTGGCGACTCCTCGTCCAGGCGGTCCAGAAGCAACGATCGCAGCCGCGGAAGGTCTCGCGACGACAGAGACTATTCTGACTACGAACGCTCTTCTCGCAGAAGCTCACACCACAGTCGACCACGAGACGATCGCGACAGAAGGTCTCGAGGCGGTGATAGGCGCTCCAGACGCGACAGATACGACGACGATTATTATTACAGCTCACGACGCTCCGACCGCCAAAGAAGCTCCAGATACCGTTCTCCTAGTCCTGTAGTCGATGACGACGACAGAGACCGCCGAACTGTCTTTGCCCAACAGCTTTCTGCTCGATTAAGAACCAAAGACTTGATCCGTTTTTTCGAAAAAGCAGGCACCGTGCGTGATGCTTCTATTATTAAAGACAAAAACAGCGGCCGTTCCAAGGGCGTTGCTTACATCGAGTTTAGAGACCAAGAGTCAGTCGCCAAAGCAATCGACATGACTGGAGAAAGGCTGTTAGGCATCCCAGTTATCGTTCAACACACTGAAGCAGAAAAAAACAGACTTGCCTTAGAAATGGCTACGACTACAGCACTAGCTGATGGTACAGTTCCACCCCATGCTGGACGCGCTAATATTGGCTCTACAGCTTCAGGAAATAACGGTCACGCAGGTCACTCTGGTCCCGTGGAAGCCCGCATTTATGCAGGTAACATTCACTTTGGGGTTGCAGAAAACGAGTTGAAACAGATTTTTGAGTCCTTTGGAGAAATTGACTTTGTCAGTCTTCAAAGGGAACAGACTGGAAAATCCAAAGGTTATGCATTTATTCAGTGAGTATTCATGAGTTACCCCTATTTTTTTTTTGTCGTTCAGAACTAACAACTTATCAGATTCAAAGAAAAATCAGCTGCTGAACAAGCACTGCAAAGTATGAATGGGTTCATGTTGGCAGGCCGCCCTCTTCGCATTGGATTAGGCTCCGACCGGAACATGAACTCAAATAACACTCCGGCACAAGCCTTTTCGGGTAGTGGTTTCGACACAAACGTTCCTGCTATTGACCGTGTAGGCAATAGCAATGCCCGCGCCCGTGGCAATGCCTCTAGTTTGGATGATACTGACGTTGCAGGCATTTCCTATAACAAAGTATCCAGAGAAAGTCTCATGCGCAAGCTCATGCGTGAAGAAGATAAATTGGATCCAGTGGCAAGCAGTGGCATTACAAAAGTAGACCGACCTATTGCTGAAACAACATCACGAAAATCTTCACGCTGCATTGTTGTCCAAAACATGTTTGACCCCGAAGAGTGAGTATAAATGCGACTTTTGTCTGATGATATGGCGCTAACTATTTTTACAGGGAAGCTCAATCCAGTGAGAATTGGGCTGAGGAACTTCAAGATGATGTCAAATTCAAGTGCGAGGAAGATTACGGTAAAGTACTGCACATCCACGTAGACCCTAACTCCAAGGGCGAAGTGTTTTTGAAATTTGATACAGTTGAGCAGGGCGATAAAGCTCTCGATGGACTAAATGGCAGATATTTCGGTGGTCGCAAGCTTGTTGCGAACCCTGTCGTTGAAATGGTTTATACTTTGAAGTAAGTTTTTGCTTTATTTTCTCCCCTCTCTTCGCCGCGATCTTGTTACTAACAGTCTCTTGCTACAGGTTTCCAAAATCGTAAAATGTAAGTTATCTAGTTCTTTCTCAATGTGCTAAACAGCGAAATATATACATACATACACCCTCTTTTCATCCCTTGATCTTGTAGATTGTGTTTCCCTTGATCCACTTGGACGCGTGCTCGTCCTTTAGCCGTTTACCAGGGCCCCATTCGACCATGCTCCAAAAGTGCGAAGCATCAATCACTGGTGCTTGCTCAGACTTGGATCTGAAGGGAGACGAGACAGAATCGACAATTTTGCGTACGGTTGAGCTTGTCTTGGTGTCGATGGTCTCCCAAGGTCTGGCAGAATCGTCAACAGGCATCCATTGGCCGTCTTGGAACCATCTCTTGGATCCAGTCATCTCCTTAAGTCTAGACACGGCTCGCTTGTATGCAAAGCGCTCGTCTTCACCCGTGAAAGCAGACACCTTGGTGAAATCCTGGCTCGATTTCGTTGCTGGGAAAAACTTGTTGCTGGGGTCTTCCTGTGCAGCGTCACTGTTGGACATCATAGACTCGTCATTATTGTTATGAGGCTGAAACAGCTTCTTCTGCTCTCGCTCGGGGGTAGTCTCGCGGTCGTTGTTTTCGTAACTAGACACGTTGGGTCGGAATGGAGCGCTAAGGTCCTGTGCAACCTCTGAAAACATTTCCTGGTCTAAACTCTGACTCTGTTCTTCCTCAATACGGTCTCTGACGTCTGCGAAAAACATGTCCTCCGGTGGCGCCTCTGCTCTAATAAGCAGGCGGCATCTGCACTCATAGAGAGCATCTAGTAGAGTGATGAGACGACGGGCCTCGTTCTTTTGCATCATGGTGAGAGCTGGCACGTTGTCAATGATGATGGTGTGGTATCGCGATGCAATAGAAATGTAGTCAGCTGCAGCTAAAGGGGTTTCGCAAATATCCTCAAAATCAAAGTAAGCTGCTCCATCATGCTGCCAAGGGACATGCAGTTTGCGGCCATAAACTGTAATGGCATCTGGTCTCTCTGCAAAGAAGTCCTTGGAACCTGTTAGTTCTTGGATAGCATGTGCCCATTTATTTTCAGCTTCGGGAGAAGAGTCCTTAAGATGGTAATAATCAATCTGAGGAAGTTTGATTTCCGTATCGCTTTCATTTTTGATGAGGAGACGGTCAGCAACTTCAGGATCTGACAGGATCTCTCGATAATCATTAGTACTTCTCATGTCGAAAGAAACACATCTGGCCTGCAAAATCCTGAAAAAGGTAGCAAACTGTGCTTTGCGGAAATCAGTAGAGTAGAGTTCTAAATAGTTAGAAAATGATGCCGGCCATTGACTTGAAGTAACTTACCTTCAGGTAGTCTGTTTGACGTTGCTACAAGCACACCACCGAGCTTGAAGAAAAATACAAACAGCGTTTGAACAATTTTTGCAGCAGCACTACTTTGTTAGCATTCACGCTCAAAGAAGAAGCAGTGGGCACTCACATATCCGGAAGCATAAACTCGTCCAGCAAGAGCACAACGTTACGATCGACCATTTGCTCAGCCATTTCCAGTAGAATGTAATCGTTTTCAAGTCTCAACTTGGAACCAGCATTCGGCGAGTTTTTTCGCTGCTCAGAGATCTCATGAATGCGGGCGTAGATGCCAAGCATGAAATTATTGTAGTGCAGTCGTCGCTTGGAAACATGTGGTAAAGAGTCGGCAAACATGTCCATAAGCATAGACTTTCCACATCCTCTATACTATTGTTAGTCACAAAACTTGCAAAATGGATCGCTAAACAGCGTCTTACACTTCACCATGGAGCTATTGCTTGTTAGCTTTTGTATAAAGAAAAAATTCTTCTAACTGTACTTACCAATAAACCCTGTGGGGAGTTGAAGTTCAGCAACTCTTCCTCGTCGGACAACTTTTTAATAAGTTCTTGACTCTCTTCATTGGCCTTGTACCACACTTTCTGCTGTTCTTTATCTAGTTCTGTGTCATTCTCGCGCTCTTGCTTTTCTTTCTCTTCATGAGCCTGTAACGTTAGTTGCTTGGATCAATGGACTGAGATCACTGGGACTCACGTCAAGGGCAAGAGACAGATCCTTGACTCTTTTTCTAAAATTAGTTGGCGGGTTGTAGTCCTTGAGTCTGAGAAACAACTTTTGCAGCCTGAATTATTAGTATTTTGCTCTTCGTGCACATAGCAAGGTCCATATGGCATACTCGATCGCCGCTCTGTGTTGTGATTCGTCGCGGAGAAGCTCACCGCGAGCAATTTTGTTCTCGTAGATGTGAAGAGGGTCTGTGATAGTCAGAGCCGAGTAGGCTCGAGTGACCAGACTGAGTCGAACTTTCAGAATACTGGATCTGTTTACTCTGAGCATTGTTGAATATCCGGTGCACTGGGTTCTATTCTGTGAACTCTCCCCAGATATTTTATTCCTCGTGGCTGAGGTAAGGGCTCGCGATGGAAATTTCAAAGTTGCGTAGGGTTTCTATTTGCAAGCCAATAACTCCATTGACGAGAAAACGATCCAAGATGGTCGCTAAATCATGGCTCACAGTACCTGATAGTATCAAGGTCGTCTTTGACAAGTTCCCTTTGCAGGTGAACCCTCCCGCTGCCCTTCCAAAGTCCGTTGTTTCCGAACTCAATCAAGATGTCGCTCCTCCAAAGCCAGGCACTCGCTCGTTAACTCTCTATGTCTACAACCTCAACCCGAGCGACGGTCTACCAACTGATCCTGAGTCACTCGAAATCCTGGCCCTGCTTAGGTTGAAGAACCTGCACAATAATGTTCAGATCAAAGTCGTTTCTCCACACAGCGCGCCTCTCGCAAACGGAGCCACTCACTCGAAACTTCCATACCTTATTGACGTTTCCAAGAACGGCAAGAAGACTATATACTCGTCAGTCTCTTCAGTGCGAAGTAATTTGCTATTGCAGTCTAAAGGCCTTCCAGTGATGTACCAGAGTCTCATCACCTTCACTCTTCGAGATGCTTGGCTCGTGACAGTTTTGCTTGACAGCGAACTCAGGCAGCTGGTTTTTGGCGAGGGCCCACATAGAATCCAAGCAGTTCCCCCAATTGTTGAACAGTTTCTACAGGACCTTTGGACGTCACGGGTGATTGAAGAGCTTCGTCCTCGGTATCCAGCAATTGTGGACTCCTTTGTGAATTCAAGCGCCATTGGCGGTGGTCTTTACCATCTCATTAAAAACCAGTGGAAGGAGCAAAGCAGCCCCATAGTTTCATTCTTCAATGACACTAAACAGGGCCAAGCAATTCTAGAGGAGATTTACGCGCGCGCAGAGAAAAGCTTTTCAGTTTTTGAAGCGCTCCTTACGACAAAGGATTACTTGGGTACAGGAGACGAAAGCCCCGAAACTCAGGAAGACGTCTCGGATAACGGCCATGGCCCGCTTGACATTCTACTGTCTAGTTATGTCTACAACATCCAGAATTGCCAGTCGAGTCAAACGCAGCTCAGCTCCATTTTGTCAGAGTTCCCTCGTGTCCTGGAGCATTCTCAACGGGTACACAGCCAAGTGTTCCCATAAGACCCTTGTCTCGAAACAGTTTGTAAATAATTGTAACAATAGTATTAAATATAGACCACATGCAACGAAAATGAATGAGCGAAAGAAAGAAGAAAGGGACGTGAGTTAGTGACGAGTGTTATCGGCGACATTTTTAGTTTGCTGGAAGTCGGATTCTGCTTTCGCGGTTCATGACGTAGATTTGGCAGCCGCAGAAGAGCAAGAAAAGAATGTAGACAAACACGGCGCCAAAGATTGTCTTAGCGACGGCCTTTCCGTCCTCGGGGTCTGTGATGCTGCCGACCATGGACTCATGGCCGACGTAGAACAAGGCTCCCAGGGCCGAGAGAATGACAATGCCAAAGGCAGAGATTCCTGTGCAAAAATAAGCTCCAAATGGCTATGTTTCGCGCAATTAGTATTACTATTAAAGTTGAACTCAAGAAAACAAACAAAACTTACTGAAACGACGGCCTTCATTGTGCAGTATTCAAAGCGTTGGTGGTAGTTTGGAGGGAGCGGTGGTTGATTTTTTGGCTGTGTAGGACGACCCAAAGAAAGCAGCACCTTGGAATACTGAAAACCCTAACATCACACTTTTCATCCCAAGCACGAGTCACGTGATGCGGACATTGCCGTGGCGAAGGTTCTTCTTTCTATCCAAGGAACAAATTGCGAACTCATAAAATATACACTGATGCTAGGTTCTAGCAAATCTTTGAAGATGTTGTGATCAGATTTCTTGTCATCAGATCTAGTTTATGATTAAATTCTTAGTTTTACTCATCGCTAAACAGAAATACGAAACATGGACCCAGACCAGCTTTGAATAGTTCACGACAGGCCTACAGTACATGAATTGAAAGTAAAAACATTGATAACTATATTGAAGTTGCGATGCAAGAATACTGATATTTTGTTAAGTATTCTAAAGTTCTAGTTATTTTGGAGCTTACCACCAACTGGGCAATATAACATCTACGCTCATAGTTCTAAGTCCAAGTCGCTTGGAAGTTGCAAGAACATCGGAAAATTTGAATCACGAACAAAAAACTAAAAAACTCTTGCAAGTTTTTATAGCTAAATTCAGGTATTTTTTTGGTACATTGCAAGTATATACAGAAACTGGCATAAACCAAGTTTTTAGCGGCATGCTTGCAAGCTCTTTTTAAGAAATTACGAGCAAATTACTTTCAATTTTAAGAATTTTTCACAATAAGTCCAGCGTCTCAGTCTCTTGCAATCGTAACTACAGCTCTTGAGTTGAAAAGAGTCAACGATATTACAGCATGTTGCTCGAGCTGTCAAGACCAACTTCACCAAACAGTTGGCTTGCGACAGATTCAATTTGAAAAATATCTAGCAACCTGGTTTATAGAAACGTACGTTTACCATTGCTGTCATGTAAATATTCAAGAATCATACCATTTCATAAAGTTTCCCGAGATGTCATTGATTCAATTGCCGTGATTTATAACTTCCTTCACACGCAACTAAGACCAGTCTAGTGTTGATCTGTAACTATGGGCTTTAAAAACATTAGAGACGTAGCAATTCAAGCGCAATTAACTAGAATGGGCCATTTTACCGGAGCCTTGCAATTATTTAAAATCGATCAGCATATACATGATTTAGCTGACGTTGAAGCCTACGACGACTTGCCCGCAACGTAGACCCGTGCCAAATACTCACCAAATTACTTCTCGCAATGATGCCATTTTGTACCTTGGTGGATCATCAAGTCTATTCACAAAGTTGTCAACCATCAAAAACAGCTGTATGGATGATCGGTAGCAATTTAATACACCGACGCTTTCTTTTCCCACCAAAGTTAACTAACTACTTGTTATTTTTCAAACTGCGTTTCTTTTGTTTTTCCCATTTTTTTTTTCGGAAAAGCTTTTTTATACGATTGTGGCTTGAAAGTGGTACAAACCGCGTAAAGGTCTCCGGAATAATAATACTCGATTAGCGTCTAGCTCGAACTAAATTGCATTAAGGCTTAAGCTGGCGGAATAGCCCCCGAAACCAAGCTTTTGGTTTAACCCTTTTCTTGAAGAAAAATTATTGAGCTGGTTCCCAGACTTTGCATTGATGGTTTCTCCGGAATATAAAGCAATGTTCTGTATTGCCCGATCGTGGCGTAGGGATGAACTAGCTGCGTATTTGCGTACTGAATCAATGGCATTCTACTAGTTATTAAATTAAATCCAAAACAATGATGCTGCTTCAACGCTTCAAAGAAGTGCCGTTGCTGCTGATTAAACGCCAACTGAAAGCACGTATTCACCGGTCATACACCGACCGTCGACCGCTACTGAACCCCAACGTACACTTTCCTGTCCGAAAACTGTGAAGCGCGTATCTTGATGAAAAGTTCCAAATTCAAGCCCTTGTTGGCTTCCCCACGTATTATTGGCCCCCACTCCCACGTGCGATTTTTTTTTTTTCCTTCCTTTGCTGGATCTTTCACTAACCACGTTCACTAACCACAACTGAGAAGTAAATTCTTTATTGGTCAAAAAAAAAGATTAGTGCCCTAACCCAAAGCTTATGGGCCCAGGCGCGCGCCGTGAACACAATAAAAAAAATTCTTGGACGGAAGTGCTTTGCTGCAAAGTGTAGACGTTGATACAATAAGCAGCCATGTCCACTGACCGGACAAATTTATTCAGCGGACACTGGCAAAGATTTGTACAGCCCTTCTTTAGAGCTTTGGCCGTGGGGACTAGTGGCCAGTTTTGCAATCAATCTCACGTGAGGTGTCTAGGCAAGCTCGACAATGAAAAAACATATCAGATAATGCACTCGCAAACTCTAAGCCATCTCGATAACTATCTAATGCACACTGATAGACCATAGCTGCTTGGCATAGCATGTAGGTACCTGTATTCACGCACCGCAACCAAGGCTCCAAGGTTGGGATGAAGAATCCAGAAACTGGAGAAAAGATGGAAGTAAGCAGAGACCGAGCATGTCAAGGCGTGTGAAGCGTAACAGGGGATTTGGTTATTCAAACAGGGGATTCATTCTAGTGGGAAAACTTATTGTATTGATTGATTGATGCTGGGGGTTGGTTGTTGTGTGGTTGGGTTGGTGCCGTGCGCTTTTTGTTTTTGCACAACTCGTATCTCGAGCTTTGACGGTGATGGTAACCCGGACCTGCCAATAGGCCCATAGTAAAGGAACTACCAGAAATGCGCTCAGTCCATGTGCGTGCGCTATTAAACAACAAGAGAGTGGAGTAACCAATACAGTGTGCCAACTTGGATGGGTTCATGGCAAACGCTTGTCTTGCGTGCGTGTGTGGGCAGCATTTCATGGCGGTTGCAAAACACTAAAAACAGCCACAAGGCTGAACAAATTGACTACGTGCAAGTTTGTGGCTTTAGGTATGTTGCACTACAAGTCCAGGATTCGAAAGGTACTCTGGAGAAATAACACAATTAGCGGGGTTTGAGCGTATTCTAAAAAAAAAAAAAAAATGGAGTCACAACACCACGAGCAAACGAACGTTTGTGTCACAAGTGTGGGCTGGTGAACACCAACACTGCGACGCACAGCTGTTGTGAAAAAAACAAAGCGTATTGATTCTTGTGCAATGAGTTACTTGATGCTGCAAAATGTTGACGCTTGGATATCTTGTAAACTGCCCGTTTTAAGTATTCACGGTCTATCCAAACTTTGAGCAGAAGTTGCTCTGTCTCCATAAACTTGCAAGTACGCCATGAGAGAACACACAAGTCTGTAGAGCCAGCTCCAGCACCGGCAAAACCGTTGCACAGCCCAAGTAGTTACCCCTACTCCGTCTTGATTGTGTAAAGCACCATTCCAAACCTTAGTTATTCAATAAATCACAATCATCGAATATGACCGCTGGCCGGTCTCCCCACAGGACCAATTCTCAAGCTTTCTTTCTAGGCTTTGTGCCCCCACTGCCTACCTCCAAAACCTTGGTTCAAACCTTGCTTAAGCAAACCCTAAAACACAGTACCTTGAGCCAGATCCATGGATTGATCAATTTCTGGATTGAACTTTTGCTTTGTTCGACTCCAACGCTGTCTCACCTTATCTTGGAACAACGCGGTCAAGCAATGTAATGTCTGAGATTGATGCGATTCGTTTTGCGAAAATGAAGTTTTTGAAAATTTCAAGAGTCTCCCTTAATTAAATCATGATGATAACCAAGTAGCAAGCGAAAACTTTGCAATTGACTCAACGTTGGACAATGAGACCCATCTAATCAATTGATGGTCGGAAGAAATACTTGCCAGTACAGCGCAGTGTACCTGCGAGCAATCGCAACCGCCACCACAGTATTTGGTGCAAGAACATAATTAAGTAGATGGCACAGGACGTAAGTACCACGTATTGAAAGACGACTTTTTTGACGAGAAAACTCTTCACAGTTTTGTTAATTCCAGGCAGGAGCTTGAGCAGATCCCCTTGAAATGATTAGCGAAGCAACCGTTTGACCAAGACTATTTAAAGTTTTGGCAAACACGAAACATTTTACATGTATTTTTTTTTTTTTTTTTTGCTAGTGCAAAGAAAAGAGGGGCTTTGCTGTCAACAATGGCACTTGCTTATTTATTTGGACTGAGGGGCCTTTGGTCTGGTTCGACGAGAGGGAGGGTGTAGGTGTGGACCGTGAGTTGCCCAAGCTTCACATTTATCAAATTCTAGCTTGAGTAAGTAGGTACACATGTTGCTTGGCAACTTGCTTGCAATACCAATCACTGGGTCGGCTATCTGATCATCTCCTGCCAGTACAATTCCAGTAACAAAGCTTACTAACTATCAGGATTGTTACCGAGATACTCGTCCAAGTACCCGTGACTATCATCTCAACCTTACCCCCGCCCGTCTCGTAAAAAAAAAAAAAAAAAAAAAAATGTTAAATCTGCCATGTCGGACCATGATCAGCAAGGACAATCATCAATCAAACAGTCAGCCCGGCGCCTGCGGTCAACTTGCGTTTCAACGGCAGGCAAGAAACAAGGCTTCAAGTTGAGCCAGTCCAGTTTGGCCGGTGGTTGGCTGGTTGGGTTCTCTGCTGCTGCTGCTGATACCGCTGCCGTGCCAACTGCAAGGGCCATACATAGCACGCGCCTATAGATAGGGCCCCTTCTAGTCACTTATGTAATGTTAGACTAGACAGTTACATAATACGAAGAATTTGGCAGCCTACCCATTCCATGCGCGCGCAAATGAGCCATCCATCAGTCAATCCTGATTCCAGCGAGTTTGAACTAGTTTTGAGTCACCTCTGGAGCGGTGGTTGACGCGATAGCGGGTGATGCCGCGGGACGTGGTGGTGTCGTGTTGCCGGTGGACTTGTCCAACAACCACACCACGAGCTTCAAGAGTTGCCAAGCAAGTTCATCAGTTTGTATGTATGATGCAAGACCGGGGCTGCATTTTGTTATTTGGCCGGGTATGCCGTGCTCTCTGCAAGCCTGCAGTTCCCATTTGAACCTCCATCGGAGTATTCCCCCCCCCCCTTCGATGCGTGACTCGCCTGATACTTGGGCTTTTTCGAACTTGCTGAATCACCGGCGCTTTTGTCTGCGCTGGCAAGCAGTGGCATTTTGTCCCGAGCCGGTCGGTCGGTCCGGTTCCGGTCCGGTTCCTTTCTTGTTCTCGCGCGCGCTATCAATCCGTCCATCCATGGGTCGAGTTAATAGCCGCCGCCTATGACATTTTTGCGGAATTTCCGCATTGGACCAGGCGGGCACGGGTGGTACAAATGGAAAAACGCACTGCAAAAACAAGAAAATTTGTGCGACTTTTCAGAGACAAAAAGCGGAAATATTTTGAATTTGAATTTTAACCAACAGGTTTTCTTTTTTTTTTTTCTTTTTTTCTTCAGTGGTTAGTTAGCCAGTTAGTTACTTGTTTGTGGGTAACTCGGGTGTTTAAGCTCGCTATCAAATAAAATAATGAACCGATATCTCAGAGATAGCCCATCGCAACTTGTTTTTAATGAGCGCCAAATCCTCTTTTGTTTTGGTCTCGTCTCTCTTTCTGGTTCACCAGTTATTTCCAGTTAGTTTCAAATATTTCCAACTATTGTCAACTATTTCCACCAACTCTATTGCTTTCTCATTCCGCCTTGACTATTTTTCAGTTTTGCATGTTTTACTCGTCCACACCGTCGCCTTTATAAGAATAACAACACAAAATGCTCTTGGACTCGCTCAGCACCGCCAAAGCAGGCATTCTGCAGTTCTCGGCTCTCTCCGCCGCTGCGTTTCTCCTCTACTACACCCAGGCCCCGGTGTTCCACAGGCTGACCGCCGCGTTGCTGCAACAAGGCAGGCGCATTAGTGGTGGAGGTCACAAAGACACGGCACCAGCAACACCACAAGACCACCAAAAACCAAAACAAGCTTTGCCGAAAAAGCGGAGCACCAGCAGCAGCATAAACAAGCCGAGTCAGTCACAGGCACCGCCGCCAAACGACAGCCTCTTCCCCACCGTAGTCTACAGCGACCTTGCCTCGACGAACAAAAACGTCGTGTCGTGTGCCACCGACACCAATGTCGAGTACATGCCCATCCAGAGCGCCAACGGCGTCGTGTCGTGGGACCTGGCCTCGCTGGACGACATCCCCTTCATGTACGACCAGCAGCCCAAGGGCCACCACGACCTGCTTGCGGCCAATGACCACGACAACGACCACGCCCACGCCCACGCCCACTTCCCCTCATCTACGTCGTTGTCCGTCCCGTCGCCGGTCACGGCGCAGCACATGCCCATGCTCGAGTTCTACGAGACCATGGGCGGCAGCGGCAGCGCCGGCAGCCTCGTTGAGCAGCACCAGCACCAGCACCAGAAGCAGCAGGTGCCCGGCATGATGCAGTCCAGCCACCACGACGACGACTGCTTCACGCCACCGGGCCTCACCCCCCAGAACGCCTACACCCCGCCCGACGCGTCGTTTTACAACTCGTTCGAAGCCTCGGTCATGGACAAGCTCGAGTCCGGGCTGTGGGACGACTTGCCTGCGGGCGAGTTCATGTTTGACCAGCACCACAACAACGCACAGCAAGACCAGTCGAGGAACTCGTCGGTGTCGTCGTCGGCGGACAGCGTGGGCCACTACGACAATGAACTGTTTGAAATGACGTTTGAGGGCATGGAAGGCCAGCTGCTGCCGGGCCAGGAGGCGTTGCCGGGGACTACCAGCACCTTTTCTGAAGCCAGCCCGCTCACTTACCTCTCCTCTCCCGGCGACGAGGACTACTTGGCCAGCCGGCACTTTTCCGTTTCCTCTGCAACCTCAGACACCTTTGGTGGCAGCGACGACACTGTTCTTGGCCTCCCCACCACCATCACTGACAAGCAGCAACCGCCCCGCGTCGCGCTTGCAGCAGCCCGCAAGAACCACCCCTTCCACTGCCCGCACTGCAAGTCCAGCTTCCGCCTGCGCGGCTACCTCACCCGCCACATGAAGAAGCACGCCACCAACAAGGCCTACAGCTGCCCCTTCTACAACCCAGCCGACAAGAACCCCTGCCACCCCACGGGCGGCTTCTCCCGCCGCGACACCTACAAAACCCACCTCAAGGCCCGCCATTTCTTGTATCCGCAGGGGACAAGAAGTGAGCATAGGAGCAAAGTGACGGGGTTGTGTAGCGGGTGCGGGGCGAGCTTTGAGAGCAATGAGCGGTGGGTCGAGGAGCACATTCACAACAAGCAGTGCGACGGCCTGGCGCTGCTTCTGCAGTAAACTAACTGGCCGTGCTCTTGACTCTTGAGCCCACTGCTAATGCCCTCTCTCTATTTATTTCATGTCCTTGTCGCGTGCTTTTTTCTGATGCCGGCGGGTTTGGCTGCCGCGCCTAAAAAAAAAAAAAAAAAAAAAAAAAAAAAGAAACAACCAATCTTGCCAGTGCCGCGCGCTTTCAAAAAGCAACGAAACAGCCTGCTCTTGCTCATGTCTGTCTTTTTACTTCCATCTCTTGTATTCTCTTTCTGTATAGTTTTTCGCTACTTTCCCTGTTGTTGCTGTTCTTTTTTTCTAACACGAATTTGTTTGGAGTTTTGTTCAATCCATTGTTTTCAATTTTTCACCTAAATACCCCCACGCCCAGACCCAGAAAACCAATCGATAAGATAAAAAGCAAAAAACCCAGGCGCGCTGCAATGCACTGATGCCGTGTGCCAAGTTGGCCTTGCAGGAGAAAAAAGCCCCTGCCCTGGCAGCCCCCCCAAAAAAAAGGTACCGCGCTGGGTACGGCACGGAACAAGGCCCATTTTCCCAGCGGAAGCCGCCGGAAAAACTTTTTTGCAGGGAAACCCGGGGAAAGCGGGGCGCTGATAGCGATTGCAAGTGTGGATTTGGGTCACGACGGGATTGATTGAGGAGGAGAGACGGTCCAGCACTCGAGCAGTCATTTGGTACTTGGAGCACAAGAAGCACAATGGACTGCTGCCATTGCTGCTGCCTCCACTTGAAGCGGCATGGCGACCTGTTGAACCTTTTAGCCAAGACGAGACTTCAGAGCACCGAGTCAAGCCCCCCAAGGAGAACCGGGTTCACTGGACCTGGGCAAACTTGCGAGCGCCGTGCGTGCTGCGCTTTCTCCTTGATTTCTTCCTATCAAATGCGATTGTGGTTAAACCATAAACCAATTGGGTGGATTGATGGTTAACCAAAGGTGGGTTTGTGGTTAGTGGGATGGAAAAGAAGAAAAAGAATGCGACGACTGCAAGGAAAATAATGGCAAGTCAGTACTCAAAGGCTTTTTTTTTTTTTTTTTTTTTTTGGACCAATTGCGGAATTGAATGAATTGGATTCAGACAAACAATCAATTACAATGAAAATGCCTGGTATTTCAGTTGAAAAGAAAAGAAAAAAAAATTGAAGTAAAAGATTATTAGTTCAACGAGAGAAGAGAGTCACGATTTCACGAATTGGCCTGCAAGGCAACTCAAGCAATTAAAGGCAAACATTCTATAGAACAAAACATAAATACTTCCAAACCATGGAATTCCACCAATCCATAAACATCTTTTGCTTTTTTTTTTTTTAAATTTTTTTATTAAGACTTGAATAAGTCAATCAAGTGGTTATCAAAAAGGGAAAAGAAAGCACAGAAGGAAAAAAATAGTATGATTCCCAAATAAATATGGGGTTGTAGGGACCAAACTCGGTTCGAGTTTCTCCGATGCTTGTGTAACAGTTCCCGAAGCCGGGTTAGTTCTAGATGCACCGGGGAGGAGGATTAATACGATAAAAGGGAAGATTAAAGTATTGGATTGGCTAAGGAAACTAATGTTGATTTAAGTCTGAATATAGAAATTTAAGGAAGGAAGAATAAACTAGAAGTTGGGAAGTAAATATATAAAGGTATTGGGAAGAAGGGGCGTAGGCACTTACAGCTTGGTGGTTGAAAATCGAAAACATTGACCAATGATATCGGTTGTTTATAGCGCGGTTGCAATCAAAATCAACCTGTGCAATTATCCTACAGACAACTACTTATAAATAAGGTGGTTGTGAATCATGCTCACTTGACTGTTGGTGTAGGGCCCTGTAGGTTCACATGTTCTGGGTATCAAGTTCTGTTCAGGAGCAAAGTGCAATTCTGTTCAGACTCCCTGTAAACAAGTACTTTAATACAACTACACTTGTGTCTTTTTTTTGGAGGTATACTTATTTCACCATTTATTTTTTGAGGAAATAACTAAAAAGAGCACCAGTGCTTGAATTTGATTGATATTTCAATAAGTGTGCCAGTCGGTGTTTTGGATCTAGATCGAGGCAAAAGCCCATCAACAAGCAAGTAAGTAAAATTGATGATGAAAACAATTGGTTCCAGGATAAAAAAAAATCAAATTGGTTAAAAGATAAAAGAGCCACCATTGATGATAGTATAATTTAATTGATGGTTTGGCGGTTTTAAAGCGGACCGAGTTGGTTTTGGTTTCCCCATGTACAGGTAACTTCTCTAGTAAAAGATTTCTACTCAGTCCAAGCCTGAAATTTTCATTGGTGCCCCATTCTTTGTACGGCTTTTGGATGCTTTATTAACGTTAGCTTAATAACTCAATTGAATATGTATATAAATTTCAGAGGAAACTACATGGGATAAGAAAAGAGCTCCGAGTTAGGATTCTTGTTGCATTTGATTAAAACATGGGGTGCCGTCCTGTCGACGAATGGATTGAGCATCAAGTTAGCCCAGTTTCAATAACGCAAACAGCTTACTTTTTTTTAAAAATGAATGGCGTTGAGGAATTTCCAATATACAGAAAGACCCGGACATTTTTAGAGGTGCTACAGTGACGGCAACAGTTGGTTCTGTGTCCAAAAACATGAGTGTGTAGGTCTACAAACAAGTGAACAACAACGTGTATTTACAGCGTTAGTAGCACTGAATTCATTTCATTTCAACATTTTGAGCGTACAATATGTGAGGGTATTTTTTTCCAGGTTTATCAGCTACTATCAAAGCTTGGAAAGTGAATCTTCATAACATAACCTTTTGCTTAGTACGGCAACAACCTCCATCCATTCAGTTACGTTTGACTCGTGTGTAAAATACTGCCTACTTATGTATCCAGGCACCACAGATTGAAAAAAAGTATTATACTTGAACCAAGCACGAAGAAAATATTTATTTTGGCTTGGACGTCTTTGTGCAAGTTGTACCAGAAGTAATATATACTGCACGTGTAACTATATTACAAAATGCTGCAACATTGCAAAGGACCAGTCAGTAGCCTTGTAGACATTGTACTGTGCAGTAATTTTTTTTTTTTCAAATCGTGACTAGCATGTGCAATGATTATTTTGAGCGAGCGAGTTCATCCTTCATGGCATTCTTACTCGAGTATGCCACCATCAGTACATCAAAGATTTTGAAGAGCTTTAATTTTTTATTTCTATCAAACTCTCAAAGCTTGCCATCCCAAGGCAGGCTGGTCATGAATTTCTACACTGAAGCTTAATTAGGTGTGTGTCCTTTTGCAAGTTTAGTCATTCATCAGCAATGCAAACAACTCAAAACTGGACAAGAACAGTTTTTTTTTATATATATCTTAACTACATCTTGTAAGCTAACTATTTTGACAGATTTTCATCTGAAGTTTTTCGGTCCAAAATATTTTGTAGCTAGTCGATAGTCGTGTAATACACAAGCGCCAATGATTCTTAGCAAAAGTACAAAGCTTATCCAGAAACCCATGCAATTCTTTCTAGTAAAATCACTTGTATTCTACATACAATGAAACTGGGATCTTTGCAGTAGCCCCAGGCATCTAGGGTCTTGTTCCGTCTATCGCTATATTTCTATAATTCTAATCTTGTCATCACCAAGTGATCTATTGAGCCGTCAACTTGGTAGGTATATTACTGCAAAACGTCCTTTTCAAAAACATCATCGCTTGTATCACATGGTCTCCAGACCAGCTGTTGACTTCGGGATGACCCTAATATAAATGACCTTTTTGCAAAGTTGTTCGTGGGCACTTGTGATAGCACGGCAAACCAAACCAACCTAGTTTTCAATCCGGCAACATTCATAGTACATGAATAAACGAATACCTGAATAGTTTTGCACTTGCCACTCAAAATGACCATGACTTTAAACTACAAATCAATGGCTAACTCAAAAACCGGATTACAAAATCTACCAAGAATTTGCAAAAGCATTTTATTGAATAAAAGCAAAAAAAAAAAAAAAAAAAAACCAACGAGCTGCAAGAGCAGGATAGTAGACCGGGTCGTTACTCGAGAGTTCGAACAAAACTTTTTTCAAGGGCCCGGGTTGACTCGCTGGTTTCACAACAATACGAAAAGAGAGCCAAGCTGACATTTTTGTCGGTTGGCTGGCTGGCTGGGCTTTAGTTGTACATAATAGGGAAGCAAGACCACCTGTCCGTTTTCAACCTTGCTTGTATTTCATTAATCAAACGTCAATTTGCCATCAAGTCTCTTCTTCTTCTCGAAGTGACGGCCCCACAGGTTGCTTCTCTAAACAGAAATCCGTCAACACCTCCCCCGCCTCCCATGCCCAACTTTGCAACAATCCACCCATCAATCAATGATCAATCAATTCATGTCGGGTCCCCTTTATTTATGTCGTCCTGACCTTTCTTTGTACCATCAATTAGTTAATAGATCAATTGTTCTTTTGCAGGCGTTTTGTAATTTGTTCGCTACCTAAAAATAGGGTTTTCTTTCTTATTCGCTCCGGCTTCCAGGATGGATGGAGATCTTCACTGGCTTTATTTCTGGGCAAGGCGTTGTTGGGATTTTGTTTACTATTGTCCTGATTCGGTGTTCAATGCTCCACCAAACGTCTTTTTTCCCTTCTATCCGTCTGATTTCTCCATTGTCTCTGTGCGCATTGCGCATTGCGCGGAGTCTACTAGTCAATTTTTGCTTGATTTCCAAGGAAACGTTTTTGGTTGCCGCTAGTTGGTCAGGTGATTCTCAAGCGTGGGCAGGCGTTGTCATGGGTGGTCGACCAAAGCCCTTAATGCGCGCAATACGAGTCGCAATCCATGCATCTTTCAAGGGGCGACTTGTTGGCTCCTTATTTCTTTCAATGACTAAATATTCAAATTAAATTAAACTAAAACTACATACAAGATAATAATAAAAGGGGGAGGTGTTCAAGAGATGATTAGTGATGGAGGGGAGATGGAGATCATGATGAATAATAAGGGGGTAGATTTTTTTTTTTTCAAATGCACGTTTTCAGATGCTGCTTGTTGCTTACAACAAGACAGCACCGACAGCGGCGGCACCGAGGGCCAAGACACCGTTGACAGAAGCAAAGGCGGCGGCGTTGGTGGTAGCAGCGGCGCTGGAGGCAGCAGCAGTAGAAGAAGCCTCAGAGGACTCGGAAGCGGAGCCAGAGGCAGAGGCAGAAGATCTCAAGGTGGTGGCAGTGGCAGAGCCGGAAGCAGAGCCAGAGGCAGAGCCAGAAGAGGCAGCGGTAGAAGAGGCAGCAGAAGAAGCATCAGAAGAGGCGTCGGTAGAGGCACCAGAAGAGGCAGCAGCAGAAAAGGCGTCAGTGGCAGAGCCAGAAGAGGCAGCGGTGGAAGCACCAGAGGAGGCGGCGGAGGAGGCATCAGTGGTGGCAGAAGCAGAGGCAGAGGCACCAGAGGAGGTGTAGCCCTGACCAGCGGCCAAAACGGTAAAGTAGGCAGAGTAGTTGACATTGTCAGTGTTGTCAGCGTCCTGGATCTCGACAGAGTAGTCAGTGCCAGAGGCGAGCTTGGAGTCAGGGGTCCAGGTGTAGGTACCAGAGTTGTCGATGCCAGTGGCAATGTTGCCAAGGACCTTGAGGTCGTTGGCACCGCCGGCACGGAGAATCAAGTTGACCTTGCCAGAGGTGGTGGCGTCCCACTTGAAGGTAAGAGAGTCGGGGACGTTGACGACCTGGCCAAAAGCGGGGACGGTGAAAGCGTTGTCAGCGGCCAAGACGGCGGCGGCAGAGGCCAAAGTAACGATGATGGACTTGAACTGCATTGTGAATGTGTGGAGGAGTGTAGATGCTAGAGATGAGATGAGCAAAAGCAAGAAATGGATGATGGAGATAAAAAGAAGAAGAAAAAGGGGGTGGAGGAGAGAATTTTCTGGCCTTTTTATATTCGGCGAGGGCCTGCATGGGGGCATGAAATTTCGCTGCAATTCGCTGCGTTTCGCTGTAGCGTTGTTTACCTTTTTCTATTTTTGTCACGGAATTTGTGCCATTTTTCACGCCTTTTTTTCTCTGCATTTCGGCGCGTCTGGAATAGCCAGCCAATGGGCGCGCTGGAAAAGGTTTAATGTCGCCGGTAGCCAGCCAATGGCGGGTTTTGTGCGCTGTTTCTTGCCGAGGTGGCTCTTCTCGCACATGTCTCACGTCGAGTGTTTCACGCGCTGGCATGGACAGAGCACAAGTTCAGTGCAGGTTCAGTGCAGGTTCAGGACTTGTCTCAGAGAACCCGCCATCAGCCAAGCCATCAGCAGCGCAGTCCTGATCAATCAATCACGATCCGGTGCAAGCTCAGCAGCACGCCAGGCACTCCATTCCGACGATGTGCCAGGGGGGTGCGTGCGGATTAGGCCGCTTTCGGTCAGAACAGTACGGCTACATGAGTTTTCGTTACAGCGCGAGTTGTCGGGGACCCGCTCGCAGTTTCAGCCCGTCGCGGGTCTTGGAACAGTCAGCAAACTCGTCCATAGACCACCGTCATCGATTGTGCCTCCATGGCTTGTACTACTTGGTGTTGTATCCTCTCAAGAGCGCTGGTGCGGGTGCCTGTCTGGCGCTGCTCATGTTGGCCCCTTATTCTCTTTACACCGCGCATCTTGTCTGGCCCAAAGCGCACCAAAAGTGGCCGCTTTTGGCCTTGCAGTGCTTGCACAATGCGCGCTTGGTGCTGCTCAATCTCTTGTTCGATGATCTTTAAGGGGCAGGATTTTCTGTGCCATCACTCAAAATCCAATCAATCAAGTCTCCTCAACGCTCAGACCAACACCACAAGACAGTAAAGGCATACTCACATTTATAGACTCCGTATGCCCATATTTTCATAGGGCTTGACACATTTTAAACTGAATGTAATGAGCAGCCACAGTTTTGTAGAAATCATCGCGATTATAAACATCTCAGGTGAAACTACGTTGACAAGGGTCCCTGTGGCCCACTGGCCAGACAAGGGCGGGGCATGACAAGCCTAGTCGCCTGTGCGGCGTGCTTGGACCAGACCTTTTATGCCTAATCAAAACTGCCCCTATTTAATTTGCAACCTTTTAAGCACGTAATTATTTATTCAATTATAGGGGTCTTTTTGAAAGTTATAAAGAGTCTGTGATTCATCTATGATTCTATAGACACACGTGCCAGTCAGCCTCGCACACTGTAGTGCTTCAAAGCTTTCACTACACAAACATAAGTACCTGACACTGGCCGCTTTCAATGGCATCAATGCTGATAATGGGTACAGGTTCTCTGTGATGAGCCTAGTTGACTAGTGCTTCAACTCATTATTCTGGTCATCTTGCCTGGAAAGTTTTCAAATACCAGCTGTCTTTCCAAGCTGAGCTGGCAGCAGTTGCTGATTTAATAAGCTTGAAGATAGTTGACTCGGTTTTATAAGAAGACGGCTCCAAACTAGTTTACCACCATGTTGCTTGTATTAGTGGGTAAAAGCCCATGCCAGTCGTACTTGGAATAGAATTATAATCCAGCCACGCTTTAATTCAAAAACTTGTATAGTTGTATTCAATCGTTGTTGATTCTATTCTCTTGAACTCGCAGTTAGTAGCTCAACACTGTGTTGCAAAGCAGTCTTGTGTAGAACCGTCTTGTAGCTCATGAACCACCAAATCAATCTGTCTTGCTTGTCAACGCCGACACCTGACCACTTGTCATATACTTATCAATGACGTGTGTTGTACAAGTCATTCACCGTCTTTTAACGGTTTCCAGGTCTTTTCAGCTTCAAATTCTGTTCATTTTTATCTAAACCGGGGCTCGGCCGCGGGTTGTTCCGGTGTGCCAGCCGTGCACAAAACTTCCTAATACGGCATTCTGTGCGGCGTGCAAGTGACCTCGAATCCGGTAAACCGTTAAAAGGGCTGAAACCTTAAATTCTCGCCCAACCACGACTTCTAAGCCAGGCTGCCAAGCACACGACCGAAGCCAACCATCTCAAGAGCAGTGCGTATTATCATATGACGATGATTGAGCTTCTGGAGTATTTGCGGCGGCAACGTGGGATGCAACGTGACTCCAAAACGACCTCTATTCCAGCGCTCTTACTGGACCATCGCTCGCTGCGTAACAGCCAAGAAGTCCAAGGAACTAAGCACGTTGAAACCTCCGCCATGTTCAAAGGTCACGAACTGTCACCACGCGTCGGCCCATTAACGTCCCTTTACAACGATATTCGGGCCGGACTCATCGCTGTGTGTCTGTACAGGGCTGATTTACCACACATCCAGGACGAATATAAAAGGCCGTTATCTTGCTCATGTTGGTGACACTATTTTCGTTCTTCAACTTCAACTACAACTCCAACATGTCTTACAAAACCAAGTCTACTCCTTCAAACCTAGTCGTCCGCTTTGTGCCCCAGCAAACTGCTTGGGTGGTCGAGCGCATGGGCAAGTTCAGCCGCATCCTCGACCCGGGCCTTGCCATTCTCGTGCCGTTCCTTGACCGCATCGCCTACGTCCAGTCGCTCAAGGAGCGTGCCATTGAGATCCCCACCCAGTCGGCCATCACCTCCGACAATGTCGCGCTTGTCATCGACGGTGTGCTTTACATCAAGGTCATTGACCCCTTCAAGGCCAGTTACGGCGTTGACAATGTCGACTACGCCATTAGCCAGCTGGCGCAAACCTCAATGCGTAGCGAGATTGGCCACTTGACGCTTGACCACATTCTGCGCGAGCGCCAAACGCTCAACACCAACATCACACTCGTGCTCAACGATGCCGCGCAGTCCTGGGGCGTGCAGTGCCTGCGGTACGAGATCAAGGATATTACCCCGCCGCAGGACGTGCAGAACGCCATGCGCAAGCAACTCACCGCCGAGCGCAACAAGCGCGCCGACATTCTTACCAGTGAGGGTGCTCGCCAGTCTAAAGTCAACGAGGCAGAGGGACTCAAGAGCTCGCGCATTTTGGCATCCGAGGGTCTCAAAATGTCGCAGATTAACGAGGCAGAGGGCAGCAAGACCGCGGCCATTCTAAACTCCGAGGCGGCCCAGCAGACCACCATCAACAAGAGTCAGGGTTTCAAGGAAGGCCACATCCTCGAAGCCGAAGGTGAAGCCAAGGCCATCCTTCTCCGCGCAGAAGCAGCCGCCCTCGGAATCAAAGCCATTGCCAGCGCCATTGAGAGCTCTCCAGCGGGCCGCGAGGCAGCAGCCCTGACGGTGGCAGAAAAGTACATGGCCGAGTTCGGCAAGATTGTGGGCAAGAGCAACACGGTGGTGATCCCCCAGGCCATGGGCGACATGGGCGCGCTTGTGGCCGGCGGCATGAACATCCTCGACAACATCCGCACCACCACCAAAGCTTAGCGAAGAACATGAACGTGAGCCTTCTAGAATCAGCCTGTTTGAACATGAGCACAGGCCATATCCATCATAATGATAACATATTTTTTACCTAATAACCAATTGGTGATAATGTAACAATTGTAATTGCAATAAATAACTACTTACTTCTGTGCCATTAGTAATGAGCCATGCTGATCCTATTGCTCCTCCATAGACGGCCATTTCCAATGCGCCCGCCATTACAAATTCACGTGCTTCCAATACTTTCCATACTGTGACCCCCAACCCTCCACAGCACCTTTTAGCTAGGTTGGTTCCCCCACGCACACCATCTCAGCCGTGCCATGGTACCATCACCACCAGCAATTTGCCCAAAATTCCGCAATGTTTCCAAACCCACTCACACACACACAACAACCAGCAAACAATAACTAAGGAATATAAAAGAGCAACAGTCCGCCGCTAACTTATATTTCTCTTCCTCAATTCCACCTCAATTGACCTTTCTCAGTCCAGTTACTGCAGTTTCTACCAAGTTTGAACCATGTCCATTGCCCCCAAGTACGCAGCCCAGACCCTCGGCCCCGCCGGCGTCAACACCATTGAGCTCTACCTCGACTACGTCTGTCCCTTTTCCGCCAAGCTCTACAAGAACCTGCGGTCCACTTTTATCCCCGCCCTCGAGGAAAAATACCCCGGCCAGTTCCGGTTTGTTTTCCGCCACCAGGTCCAGCCCTGGCACCCGTCGTCAACGCTGGTGCATGAGGCCGGTATTGCCGTGTCCAAGCTCGCTCCCGCCAAGTTTTGGGAGTTTAGTGATGCGCTGTTTGACCGCGCCAAGGAGTACTACGACGAGCCCGTCTACCACGAGTCGCGAGCCGAGACATACAAGCGCCTGGCCAAGCTTGCCCACGAGAGCGTGGGCGTTGACCAGGACCAGTTTTTGAAGCTGGTGACGGTGGCCCCCGCTGATGGTGAGCCCAAGAACGCAAGCAACGCGTTGCAGGTTGACCTCAAGTACTTTATTAGACAATCACGCCAGACTGGTATCCATGTGAGCCCGACTATTGTCGTGAACGGCATTATTGATAACTCGATCGAGTCGTCTTCGCCCTTGGAGGTCTGGCTCGAGAAGGCCAAGGCCCTTACCGCCTGAAAATCAAAAATCTAGTTGGTAAAGTACCGATATGAGTTGAACATAAACCTCTAATAATGAATAAAGAATATTGCCACTCGTACTATTTTCCATCGTCTTTTTAACCAGCTCAATTGCATCATATTTCCTGCTTTCGAGAACCAACATGATGACTCTCAATGTTGCTCAGACCCTACGTCTCTTTCGGGTGGTCCACCCTTATTCCGGGCCTAGCCGTGCAACCGAGTTACTCATGTACTACCGTTTTATAACTTTTATTAGACGGGATTGATAATCTGTTGCCTCCCCCACGGCTGGTAATGCAGAACCCCACGCCTTCAGCACTGCTCTTTAGCCTTCTGGGCCGCGTTTCTCGGTTAAAACGCTCATGAGACCGTTGCCCAGTTACTAGTCAGTACCCTTGAGAAAATCATACAAGGCTTAATTGCAGATTGCGGTTTGGTTAGACTGCCCCGGCCCTGACAACTCGGAGAAATAAACAAATGGAATATATTGAAACATGAAAACTAAATAAACATGATACACTTTTTTTTAAACAGAAAGAAAAAAAAAAAAAGAATTTGAAAAGGAAAAAATTCAGGCATGAAAATCTATGATGATAGCCTCCAAACACTTGGGTTTACCAGTCATCGTCTTCGCTCTCGTCGCTGTCGCGGCGGCCCGTTCTCGCCTTGAGCGCGTCAGCCAGGCCGCCGGCAAGCGAGTTGTTGGCCTGCTTCTTTTGCTTCAGCGCCTCAGCCAGACCCGAGCCCAAGCTGGGCTGGGGCGACGGGGTGGCCGTGTTGCCGTACGATGGTGTCGTGGCCGCAGAAGGTGTCTGCAAGCTCTGTTTCTTGGCTGGTGGCGCGGGTGCGGGCTTGCGGCCCACGGGTGGTGGGGGTGGAGGTGCCGCAACGGGAGCGGTCTTGACTTCCTCGAGGTAGGTGAACGGGGTCCAGCCTTCCTGCGAGCCGTCTTGGCGTTTGGCGAGGCACCAGCCATCAGCGCCCTGCTTAATCATAAAGACAATTTCGCCCTTGCTGATGGACAACTGGTTAGACTCGCCAGACGCAAAGTCGTAAAGAGCCTTGTAGGTGGGCTCAGAGGGAGGAGGGGGAGGAGGTAGCGTCTGTTGAGCCACAGGAGGTGGTGGAGGTGGTGGGGCCTTGTGCTGCTTAATAGTTGACACAGGTCTTCTAGCTGGTGGAGTCTGGGCAGCTGGAGTCTGGGCAGCAGGACGTGCAACTGGAACTCTCGCAGCAGCGGCAGGAGCCGGGGCTGGGGTAGGTATGTGGTGTTGCACAGGCGCTGGGGAGTATGCACTGGCAGCAGCTGCTACAGCCGCAGAAGAACCTCCGCCGGGCAGTGGCTGAGAAGAAGGTGGCGCGGGAGGTGTACGTCTAACAGCAGCAGGCTTGGGTTGGGGTCGGGGTCGGGCTCTAGCCTGGCCAGGAGGCGTCGCACGCTTCTTGGGTGTTGGGTTAGATACCGAATTACCAGGCAATCCCTGGGAAACACGGACGGCACCACTCTTGTACTGGTCGCCTCGGCTAACAGTGTTGTCCTTTTGGAACTTGATTGTAGTAACCTTGCCAGGCTTTTTGCTGTACTCAATAGTAGGTCCAACACGAACATCAAGACCAGGGCGCAATGTCTTGAGCATAGTCACAAGCTCAGTCTTGAACATACAAGAAACAAGAGCATCTGTGTCACTGCGAGATTGGACGCAGAGAGCAACCCAGTCATCTTGGAAACTGGACAAGCCCACATACTGTATGGCAGAAACGTTCAAGGACTTTTCAACCACAAACGTCAACTGATGGTTGAGGACTTGCTCAGCAACAATGTATAATTTGCTGGCAGTCAAAATAAGTTTTCTAGGCGTTCTGATACTAGAACGGCCAAACTTGGCAATAAGGACCTCTCCATCCATTGAAAAGATGACTTTTTCCTTCAAGCCAATGGCGCGAGCCATAAAACCTCCAGAGCTCTTTGGGCTGTTGCAAGCCAAGTAATCACCCAAGTAGCGTCTCATACCGTTCATGGAGAATGTGCGGCGCTCCTTACGGCCGGCGAGAATAGTAGTGCCTTTATCACGCAATTGGACTAAGTCGCTTCCACCATTGTACTCACGCCAGCACCTCTGAATCTTGGTGGCCATGTCAGCTCTGTACTTGAGGTAGCGGCGCCAAGCACGCTGGATTCTTGCGGCCATGTTGTGCCAATACATGTCTCTCATGTGCTCCAATGCAAACAAAGTCTCGGGAGTCTTGATGAAAACCTTTGTAGTACCCAACTGGTACTCGGACGTGGGAATACCAGAGTCCTTCAAGATTTCAACAGTCGCACTTCGAGAATCGCCCGTCCAAATGTAGTCACCAGCATAAGAAGTCTTACCAGACAAGAGATAAAAACGCTCGGTAAACTTTTCGTAGGTCTGACGGTAAGCAAAACCAGCACGACGGATACGGACGTTTTCGTGCAAACCAAGGTACTTGACCTGATGGAGTACCATCTTCGTGTCAAAGTCACTTGGGTTCTTGGTTTGGTTGGGCTTGATGGTTCTAATGTAAGACGGTTGAGCCAGGGAAAGCGTATGCATCAAATCGTTTGCACTCTGCTTGATCTTGTCACTGGCAGTGGGAGGACGGCGACGGGAGTTAGTGTCAACCTGCTCCGGGAACAAAGAAGTCAAGAATTGGTTACCAGAGTTTGAAACCAGGAGCAAAAGATCCTTGAGCAGCTGATCCTTGTTCTTTTCAGTCATGCCGTTGATATCGTAAAACACATCACCAGCGTAGTGCTTGATCAAAAACTTGTTTTGTCGCTGCTCAAAGTTGGGGTTGCTGGCGACCAAGCCAAGTCTTTGAGCAAAACTCTGGTCAGCAGCGTAAACGTCAGCGTGTGCAGTAGCACAAGCGTCGTTGAGGGCGGCAAAAATACCAGGAGGGCGCTTTTCTTCAATCAAGTCGCACACGACCTTGTTGTCAAAGTACTTGATAGGAGTCCAAGTAATTTGTTCTCTCACATACTCTTCCTGTTCGGTCTTGAGTGTCAGCTGAATGAAAATCTGTTGCAGCTTCTCGTTGACGTAGTTGATGCAAATCTGTTCGAAACTGTTGTTTTCAAAAATTTCAAAGCCGTAAATATCGAGAATACCAATGGACTTGTCCTTAGCTCCAACAGCATCTAAAGACTTGTTGACTCTTTCAACAATCCAGTCGAAAAGGTTGTTGTAAATGGCCTTGGCCAATGCATCACGGACAGCCTTGGCCTGGACAGTGTTGAGTGGCACTTCGTAAACAGAGCCACGTCTGCCACCGCGAGTGGTCTCGACCACACGCTGAGTCAAAGCCTTGTCGAGGGCCTGGGCATCTACGTCCAGCAAGTAGGCGATAAAGTTGGGAACTGAAGCGTCGGCAATTGCAGCTTGCTCTTGGTCGTTTTCGGTAAAAGTGACGTTTCCAATCCACAGAATGGCAGCCAACAATCTCCAAATTTGGTCTTGCTCGGATTGATGCAGACCAATGACTTCCATTGCATTGATGGTCTCCTTAAAATCGGCAATATCGTCAATTCCTTCGACAGATGTACATTTGGAGTCTCTGGTGTAGCTGTAGTGATCAGGTGTTTGAATGCCGAATGTATCTCTTTGCGATTGCGACGCACCCTTGGTGAACTGGTAGAAAATGTGAAAGTTACGCTCGTTTTGAATTTGGCCCACGACTCTGGCCTTTTCGAGAAGGTAGTTAGTAACGCTAGCACCCACGGGCTCAGCTTGCTGGTTGAACTGAATTTGAAGATATTTGCCGTGTCTAGAAGAGTTGTTATTTCTCAATGTCTTCGCACAGCCAAACGATTCAAGAAGAGGGTTTGTCGCCAATACCATGTCCTTGATCTTTTGAATGTTTGATGAAGATTCACCAGAGACAGACGCAATGTACTGCATAATCCGCTTGGCAGCTTCAGTCTTGCCTGCACCGGACTCTCCAGAAATAATGACACACTGGTTCTCCTTGTAAGACTTCATGTTGTAGTACATTGACTCTGCTACTGCAAAGACGTGAGGAGGAACCTACAAAAGTTAGCACAATGTACACTGCATGGCCACGAAATTCCAACATACCTCGAGTCTGTTCTTGCCCTTGTAGGACTCTAGCACTGATTCAGTGTAGATACCCAAATCTCGGAATGGATTGACGGAAATAAGCTTGCTTGTTAGCGAGTGATCAAAAATAGCAATTGCTGGGTTGTAGTTCGATTGTAGCATACCACATGGCCGATATAAGTCTAAGACGTTAGTAAACAGGTAATTCCTTACAAGTTGAGAGTGACAGTCCAACTTACATAAATGATGCCGTTCTCGAATCTCTTTTTCAGATTGTCGTTGATGGCTTCGTCGGAGACTTTACTGAGCAATGTCAAATCAGACACACCGACTTCCTTCTTTTTGGCAATGTCGAACGTGGCCTTCTGAACGCCGGCACGTTTAGGAGGTGGCTGCTTCTTCTCCTGCGCGTTGCGTCTCGCACGCTGTGTGATAGCCATGGCGGTGGTCGTAGTTTGAGGTTGTTTGTCTCTAGTAACAAGTGAAATAAAATGTCCTGGCCAGATAACACTGATGCAACAATTTCAAATTGGGCGTTAACTGGGCAAAGTGTTTCCAACGGCGCCCCCTAATATGCAAAGCTTCTGAGTGATTCCGAGCGCGTGTTGTCAATTCAGACAGTTGTTTTAATAACTGGAATAGCGGTGACAAGATGGTAAGGGAAAAAAAGATGAGTGCAAAGCAGGCAGAAAATTAATATTTTAACGGTCAATTCAGGCCTTCGAAACGTTTCTCTCAGCCTGTGGAAAAGAACAAGGCAGGGCACAACTCACAGTAAGCCGGTTTGGCTAAGCCATTGCGTTAGTCGCGTATCCTGCATATCGTACACGTGCTTTTATGTCAGCACACCTAGTGTGCACGCCTTTTTGTAAGCTGCGTTTGCACCCAAATTCGGGATACGCGTGATACACAGAATCTACGCACTTTAGCCGTGTAGCCCGCCACCCCAACCCGCATTGCCAGCAGAGAGTGACGAGAGACACGACTCAGCAGGGCAGTGCACGGAGCGCCCGGTCGGGATAGCTGTCGAGGGCCCGTTTATTTTAAGGAACACTGGCGCCACAGACCATGGAGTCACAAGTACTTGAAAGTTCGCAAAAAGTAAACCATTAATTCGTATAAAACACTAAAAAATCAACTACTCAAGTTCAGATATTATTAAGTCGTAAAAGTATAATAGACATAAGCATCAAGGCCATTTAGAGGGCCGACGCGGCCTTCTTCTGCTTGGCGTGCATGGCATCCATTTGCTCCTGGGTCAAGGGAATGACTGCAACGCCGGCGATTCTGGAATCGCCAGGCTTCAGGGTAGGATCCACGCTGTCAATAATGCTCAAGCCAGATCCAGAGGTGCTGTAGGAAATGGTGGGCTTGGAAGACGAGGCAGAGGAAGTAGAAGAGGGTCCTGCAGCAGTAGCGCCAGATCTCATGTAAGAGGGGTCAACCTCACGGCTGGGCACGCGCTTGTGGGAAGAAGCGCCACCGGAGGGACCAGTGTGAGAGCCAGGGGTGCTGAGGTGGTTGCTGTCAGAGTGGGTAGACGTGGAAGGCTTCTCGTAGGCCAAGTCATCGCGGCCGGCAGTGCTGGGAGAAGGACCCTGGACTTGGGCTCCTCTGGAAGCGCTGTAGTTGTGCTCAGCAGGAGCGGTAGAGTTGCCAGAGCCAGAAGCAAGAGCTGCAGCTCCAGCACCAACACCGGCAGCACCAGCGGCAGCGCCGGCAGCCTTGCGACCGCCATGATTGCCAAAGTCAAACTGGTCGTCATTGACATCGTGCTGGCTAGAAGCAGCGCCAGTAGGGTACTGGCCAGAAGCAGCAGACTTGTTCTGGACCTGGCCACTAGGCAAAGTCTGTCCAGAAGAAGCTGCACCGTAAGCCCCAGGAGAGTTTACAGAGGCCTTAGATGGAACGTCACTAATTTTACCCTGCTGGGGAGCTCCAGTAGAACCATAGGCAGCAGGTGCAGCACCGTACTGTGCGCTAGAAGGCGTGGATCCGACATCCTTGTTTTGGTGAGAGATTCCAGCACCGCTGTAGGCAGCAGGGGCACCACTGTAGCGCGCACCAGAAAATTCAGATCCAACATCTCTGCTCTGAGTCTGGCTAGAAATGTCCTGCTTGTCTTGTTGAGAAGCTCCAGTAGCACCAGCAACACCGGCAGCGCTGGCAGCGCCGGCAGCGCCGGCAGCAGCAGCACCGTATGGCGCACTAGAATGGGTAGCACCAGCGCGGCTGTTTTGAACCTGGCTAGGAAGCTCCTGCTCGTTCTCGTGCATGGTAGACAACGGTCTCTGCTGGGAGGCAGGTGAACTAGACGGGTCCAAGTTGGACTTGGCGGGGACCGAAGTTGCATCGCGCTGCTCGGGGTAAGCCGAGTCTCTGTCCAAGGTAGCGGAGTCAGACACGCGCTCAGAGTTTAGAACGTTGGCAGACTTGAGTTCGCCAGGGGATGCCTCTCGGTAAGTAGTACCGGAGGGGCAGGGAATGACGTTAAGAGACTCTTTGCTGGAAGTCTTGCTGGGGACGTCTACAAAGGGGTCAGACTGGACTGAGGGAAGAGAAGATCCCGAGGCAGAGTGGCGGATTCCAGAGCTACGTGACTTGACAGTAGAGTCGTTGGTATCAACGTTTCTGCTAGAAGTGGTAGAGTTGCCAGCAGCGTATCCGGGGCCAGTGGGGCCGCCAACGCCAGAGCCAGCAGAGACGCCGGCATTCTTGTCATGAGCACCTGGAGCAGCCTCGCTAGAGGGCTCACCGGATCCAGTCAAGCTTGCAAGAAGTCCGCCTACAATAGGGATGCTTGCAAGAGTAGACTGGTTTTGGGAAGTCTCAACAGGTGCAGCGTCGGGGGCTCTGCCGTCCAAGATTGGATTGTTGTTGCTCTCGTCAATTCTGGGTGTTGCAAGCGAGGGGTGCTGGGAGCCAGTACCTGCGGCCGAGGAATCGGTGGCGTAGGGGTACTGTCCAGGGACATTGCCGTACTGTCCAGTGGTGTTAGCACTAGTGTTTTGAGAAGGGACGTTCTGGCCCTGTTGGGTAGGAACAGACTGGTTGGAAGAAAGCTCACGACTGCGGTCAGAGTGACCGGCAGCAGTAGCAGCGCCTGCTCCAACACCAGCACCAGCCGCTGACCCAGCAAGAGCGTCCTTACCAGTAGAGCGGCTGTTGTCATAGGTAGGCTGCTGGCCATGAGAAAGTCCAGCCTTGTCCTTACCATAGGCAGCAGCATCGGTAGCTCCAGAGGCGTCGTACTCAGCAGTGCTGGTTGAAGTACTAGAGTGAGCACCAGTAGTGGAAGCACCAGTACCTTCGTATCCAGTGTTGTCACTAGTTTTCTCGTTGGCTCCGTAAACGCCCGGGGAGCCCGGGGCATTAGGTCCAGCAGTACCAGTCGAGTTGCCGGTCTGACTGTAAGACTTAGAAGAAGCAGGGGCGTTGGATCCAGCGGCAGTGCCACTAGGAGTCTCGCTATCATTGCCGCGCTTGCTACCAGTCTCGGCGCCAGCATAGCCTGCACCGGTACCGGCAGCACCGGCGGCAGCTTCTTTTGGTGCACTAGAGGTGCTTGATCTGCTCTCGGCATTCGAATCAGACTTGACCGACTTGGAGTCCTTGGAGTCCTTAGAATCCTTAGAATCCTTAGAATCCTTGGAGTCAGACTTGTCCTTCGATCCCTTGTGCAGCTTGTTCTTGAGCTTGGCAAACATGCCGTTGCCCACGTTCTTGCCGCCCTCAGCGTCTTCATTTACATCAGCATTACCGGCCTCGTACGCCAGTTGGTAAGCATGCTCCTCAATGGCTTTCTTACCGCTCTTTTCTTCCTCGTCCTCAATATTGGCTTCGCCCTTGTTCAGAGCAGCGCCCATGTCGCCAGCGGCGGCAGAAGATGTCATGTTCGAAGTATCCTGCGCAGTGGTTCTGGGGCCCTGCGAAGACTTGGAGGAGCCAGTGTTGGACTGGGAAGAGGAGAGTGCAGAGGAAGTATTAGCAGTAGGGGAAGCGGGTGTCTCAGATGGAGCGTAAGATTCAGACCGAGTACCGTCGTGTGAGGTTTTAGAACCAGCAGCGGCGGTAGCAGCTGTGCCTGCCGTGGCTGCACCTGCAGCAGCAGGAGCGTGACTAGACGAAGAGGTGGTATCACGTTGGTTTTGTCCTAAAGAATAAAGTTAGTGCTATACACATGTCAAAGAGTCGGTTCACTTACCAGAAGTTTGAGTGTCAGAGGCACTTGTGCTCTGTCTAGAGGTATCGTAGGCTGTGTTGGTTTGAGGGTCGGATGGCAGGGGCTTGTTGACTCCATCAGCAGACGAAGCATTTTCGTCCCTAGGGGCGCTTGTCTCAGTTGACGCCCCTTGTTGGGCACTGTCTGTAGTATTGGAGCTAACACCACTCTGGGATTGCGTTCTAGGGTCAAGCGAGGAGTATTCTGCAGCTGGGGCGTTTGCCTTGGAAACGTTCTTTTGCTCAGAAGTGCCAGAGGTGGCATTCTCATAAGGGTTGTACTTTGGAGAGTTTTGGTAGGGGTTGTAGGCCGAGGCGTTAGCACCTCCAGCTGCTGCAGTGGTGGAACCTGCTTGTCGAGCTGCCAGCTCTTCTTCAGTTGCAGGAACGGACTTTTCGTTTTGGGGGTCAGTGGAAGACAAGGAATAGAGACCTTCCTTGGAAGAGTCCGTCTTGCCGGGGTAAGAAGAGGTGTTTGCGGGCATGGACGCAACGTATATCGGCGTCTGAGGAGGGTTCCTGGGGTCGCTAGCAAGAGGCTTTGCGTCGGAAAGGCCAACAGAAGAGGCTCTAGAGGCCTGGCCGCTCTTGCTCGAAAGGCTTTGTGATGACTGGGACGAGGGAACACCCGACTCTTGTCTCTTGGAGGCCTTTCTGCTCAAGCCGGACTTGGAGCCAGACTTTGTAGACTCAGCATCGTCCGGGTCAAAGACGTTTTTGATTTTTCTCATGACACTACCCATTGTTGCTTAGTGTCGTCTCAGGTCGATTGGAGTATGAATAAATAACTGGATAATAAATAAAATTAGAAGGGGAGGGTTGGAGATTGAAATGGAGAAGGAATTGAGTTCGAATGGAGACAAGGACCCCAGGTTATATATCTTTTGTCCAATGCCAGAGAAAATCCAATCATTTGATTCGAGTGCACCCAAGGCGGTTCGTGGCAATGAAGCTTGAATCAAACAATAAAGGGAAAAAAGGTGTGCACTTTGTGTTTAAGGTTGCGAGTTTGCTGCACGAAAAATAAAGAACCACAGGAAAATAAAATCAAAAAAAAATAAAAATAAAAAAGAAAATCAATACGAATTGATTTTTCATTCGATAATGCTGTTTCCAAGACTGGGTTCTAGCCTAGAGGCTATCGAACATACTTACATGACGATTGGCAATGGCTCTGACTTTGTACTCTGTTGCAGTAGCTAACCAGCTAACTAGTCAATTGAGCCCACAGATGGCGTGAATGCTCCTGCCAAATAAAGCCACCGAGGGTTCAGTTTTCTGAGACTTTGATTGAGAACGCCCTTTTATGCAAGAACAAGCCTGGAGAAAGGAGGCCATGTTCTACAGCCGCCCTTGCCAGTCCCCAGTCCCATTGAAAAACTTGAGCTCGTTTTGTTAAGGCCTTTCCAGTGGGAAAAAGTCATGAGACACAAGCGAGTTGTGCGCAAACGCGCCGCCTTGAAACTTTTGGTCCAACTCTTCGCTGCCTTGCTGAGACCCAAAGGCCGCCCAAAGATAAAGCCCACTCCTGAACTCTATTTTGCGCAATCTCTAGCGCAGTAGGACTCCAGATATCCACAACACTGCCCTTCTTGACTTCTTGACAAGTCGCGAAGTGCGTCTTCTAGTAAGGCCGCCTAGCGACAATCCTTCATTGTTTCATAAACAATGGGGTTATATGCTGTGATATAAAGAGAACCCTTTTACCAGCCTAGCCAGACAATCCTTTAACGACTGGTATAGCCTTTTGGATGGATTGATCTTTGACATCATGTCCAGTTAACTCAGGGCGTTCTGGCAAAGCCTTCCAAGAAGAATTTGCTAGTGAATGCAATTGGCACCTTCTTGCTCAGCCTTCCCAAGCACCAGTGACGTCATTTGGCAGAAAAAGCCGTTGAAAGGGAATCTGGGGGATCTTAGTTTTGACCTAAACCCGACTTTTACGCATATGGAACTAATTACATACCTTGGAGATGGGATTTGAAGGCTATGACGTTTCAGCTCAGGGACAGATGGACGTGTAGAGCTACAGTATTCAGTTGCAGTGCCTTGATATCATAGAGAGATATAATTGATAATAAAATCTTGATATCAGAATCTAAATGACCTACAGTTGTTCTAGAATAAAATCAGGTGCGGTAAAGACACTTCTTGGAATAGATGCAATAGGTACGCAGAACTTGGCTTTCTGTCTATTCATGCGAATAGAAGGTTAAAGTTGCAAGCTCTAGGGGCTCTAAAAAATATGGAGGTTTGGGTAAATGATCTTGCTTCAGTTATCGGAGTCTAGAAGGATCATACCAATCGGGGTCTGTGGTTGCTTGCTTTCCAAATTGTCAAATACATTCAAATCAGCCGTACGTATAAATATTGTTAGACCAGGGCTTGTTAAACATCAGTATTCTAAAGCTTACTATTCATATAGTTAGTACCTGATCATAATCCCGATTTCACAAGTACTGAATTTGAACTACTTTTCAAGTTTTTTTTTTAACTTTTTGCCCTTTATAATAAGCTGTTAACACGACTTGGCTCGCCTTTTGTATATGATACTTTGATATAACTTAGGTAATTGCAACTTCTCTTCATTTTGACTAGAGCTGAGAGTCGATTCTACCATTAAGCTGACGTGCAGACGTATATTCGATAGCGATGTAAAAGGAATTGAAATAAAGTAGCACAAGACGGTTCAAGAAGTTTTAATGAAAGAGAATAAAAATATGAATATATACAAAAAGACAAACAAATCTATAGTATTGCAGCGACTCAGCCCATCATTTGTTCAACAGAGCGTTCAAATAATGTTTCCTAGTGTAGTCAATCAATCAGTGCTACAGCAACTTCAACACTACTCGTGTATCGGTAAATCAAAATCTTATTGCTTGCCCGCTGCCTTGTCAGCCTCAGCCTTCTTAGCGGCCACCTTCTGGTCAATGTACTCTGCTCTCAGCTTCTGAAACATCTCAGGCGAGCCCTTGACTGCCACACAGTCAATCATGGCCTGCTTCTTCTCGTTGCACTTCCATGGGAATGCCAATGGGAAACTCTTGCAACAAAGTGCAAATTCTACCAAACAAAAGTTAGCGACAGTCCAACCAAAAGTATAGTTTGATTTTTTCCGCTGAAAGAAGGAATAAAAAGAATTAAGTCATACCGTCGTACTGCTTTTCGCACTGCTTTTCGGCCCAGGCCTGATGCTGCTTCAAGAGGGTCTTCTCTTCACTTGGCGAGAGCATCCAGATGGGAATCTTGCGCTGCTCCTCACTTGAGTCTGTTGGGCTGCTTGCGGCTGTACTCATCTTTATGTCTATATGTCTGTTTCGCTTGTAGTAAAGAAGGTCGTCTCTCAACTTTTCACAGAAGCCCAAAATGAGTGGTCGATGATGGGAACAAAACTCGACTGATCTGAACTCGAGAAGGTGTTACCCGGGCATTGTATTCTGTTGTTATGGCAACCATAACAGAAACTCCCAATTCACATTGTGGAAAAAGGCTCCCCATACTTTTTGTTTACGCGTTCTAAACGAAAACGAAACCAAACAACATAACGCTTCAACGACAGGAACAGAAATCATGGCAGCCGCTCAAGAAGACGACGGAGACTACGCTTCATTGCTCCGATCCACTAAGGACAGTTTCATCATCGATGAAGACCTCAAGACCTTTGACCGTATCAGTGAAAGTCTGAAAAACTTGACTAGTTTGAGACAGTCCAAGGTAGACGAATCGCGAAAAGTTCTACAGAGTACGTGTTGGTCCAATCGTTTCATTTACATCAAGACGTCAGGTTTATTAACAAATGCATTCTAGGTCTATCGCGTAAATTAGAATTGGCCAAGTCGTCGGTCGAGGCGATGCAAAACTCGGCCACGAATCGAGAACACGCCGAGCTCATTCACCAACTCGATCGCGAGAAATTTGCGCTGGCCAAGGCCATCAACGAGCTCGAATCGTCCAACGACCACAATAGCGCGACGCTGGTTAAACTGAGTAACGAGCTGGAGAACCTGGTGGAAGAGGATGTGCTGGACACGGCGACGTCGGATGTGGAGGACTCGACGTTGCTGAAGCTCAAGGTGTTTAGATCATTAGGCGTGTCATTTGACGGAGACCGGCCCGAAAACCACACAAAGGCGCTGATTCAGTCTTCGACTCATGACAATATCTATACCCTGTCTCTTGACAAGCAGTACAGCAACTTTTTTATCTCCAACTATATCTGGGAAAAGATATAAAGTCTTAGAGTGGCGAGGGCACTGCGTTCAGTACGTCGTCAATAACCATGTCTGCGTCCCACTTTGCAATCCATTTGGTCAAGAGATGAATGTCGCTTCCATAGTGGACTGTGGGCTCCTCTTCGGGGCTGCACAGCTCAAGCTTCAAGGGGAAAATCATGCGTGCAGCGAGTGCTACAAGGGATGGCGTGGCATATAGTTTGCCGTGGAGCGCGCAAAAGGCTCGAAGCAGGCGTTCGAAATCCTTGACTGCTTTTGGCGATACACCCTTCCGGACGAGGCGGTGTGTACGAAGGTACACGACAATGTTTTGCATGTATACCTTGATCTCGGGCACGACCGTGACCTCCCCAGTCTTTTGCGCCAGTGTTTCGATTTCATCTTGTGTAATGAGGCTTTGCACATTTGTGGCCGGCAGTTTATCTTCAAGCGACTGTATTTGCGATTTAACTAGCGACTTTTCCAAATCAGGCTCGATTTCAAAGTGGTGTCGGAAAAACATGTAGTCCTTTAAGAAATAGAGTAATTGGCATTGTTCGTCGCGTTTCGAGTTGGACATGAGAACCAGCAAAAATCTGTCGGGTAGCTTGAGCGAAATTTCAGAGAAATCGACTTGCTTCTTGATGAGCATTTCCAGAATCAGGCCGTGAATGTCTCTGTCGGTCTTGTGGAAATTTGTGAGAACCACCAGCTCGGGTATTGGACCATTGGCAATGAGCGTTGAGCCGAAATGGTCCCATGTCGTGAGTTCATGGCACTCGTATAATAGAGTGTTCTTCAACCCAAAAACGTTTGATCCAATCTATAAATTCATTCAGTCAGCTAAACACTCTCAAAGCCAAAGTACGTCAACAGTCTTACCAAAAGTATTGATTTGGCGGCGTAGATGATGGCTTCTGTGGAGACGACAATGTGCTGCTTGGTCATGAAAGCAATGAGCAAGACGGAAAAGAGCTGGTGATCAAACTCGTTCCCACTCTTACTCTTGAGCTCATCATACCTATCTTTCCCCAGGATCTGTGTCATTGTGCCAAACAAGCCCCCAAGTAAACAACAGATGGCCGCGAAGTTGTTTGAGTTCCAGAATGGAGTTGGTGAAATGCTGTGTAGGGTTAGGCCCGGTTGGGAGTTTTTGTCCCAAGTAGAGAAAAAAAATTCGTGATCTTCAATTTAAATTTTTTTTTCTTGAACAAGCAAACGCATTTCGATTTACATCACCACACACACAGCTCTACCGCCATGGGTATCCTACAGCATCAGATTCAAAAGAAGCAGCACCGTGAGCGTGCGCAGCCCCAAGAGCGAAAGAAATGGGGTCTGCTGGAGAAGAAGAAGGACTACAAGCTCCGTGCTGCCGACTACCACGCCAAGCAGGCAGAGCTCAAGCTGCTGAAAAAGCGGGCCGAGGAGAGAAACCCTGATGAATACTATCACCAGATGACACGTACGCAGCTTAACGAAGATGCCAATAAAGTGCGTACGAATATGGGGCAGGCGCTGAGCAACGACGCGGTCAAGCTGCTCAAGACACAGGACTCGGGTTATGTGAGAACGCAAATAGCACAGGAGCAACACAACATTGAGCGGTTACAGAACGAGCTTATTTTCGGCGGCACTGGAAAGCACACTGTTTTTGTGGACGACGTTGAAGAAGGTATGTAGAGCTGGAGAACTAATGCTTGGAGGGACGTTTTGCTAACAGATCTAATTTTTAGCCAAGTCATTTTCAGCGGCCAAGTTTTTCGACACGGACAAATCCATGGTGAACCGACGACAGAACCGACTCAAGCGGAGGCAGCTCGAGAAAGAGGAGCGTCTCGCCAAGAAGCAGTTGGAAGACGAGGACGCAGACGAGCTCAACAAGAAGCGTCTGGAGAAGCTAATCGAACTCGACCAGCGCATGAACAGAGAGATGGAGCTGTCCAAGGTGAAACTGGAGATGGATTTGCAGCGGGAGCTCATGAAGAAGGGACCCAAGCAAAAGGTCACCGACAAGGACGGCAACGTTTCTTGGAAGTGGACCCAGCAGAGAAAGAAATAAAGAGTTGCAGGACTTGGATCACCCAAAAAAATGAGCATAGATAGACACACGCAAAACATGAGAAAATAATATGGCAACAACTTCTTTACTAGGATGAAATATATTTATTATGTACAAGATCCCCTAGCAGTCAACATTTAACAATAGTGATTTTTTTTCATTTGTTTCAGCGCCTTGATCTAGCAAGGCAAAACCAATCAGCCTTGTTACTCCATACAAGTTTTCCGTCCCTTCACACTCGTCCATTTCTTTCCATCGTTTTAAAAGTTCTCAGGAGGCACACGGTTCGTGATTCTAGTCCATTTGGGCTGTCTGTGTGCGCTCTTTCTGTATCCCTTGTGCTTTCTGCTGAAAATCCAGTACTTGTCCTTTGGCGACATTTCCGACTCCTTGGGCGTGCGGTCCATGACCTTCTCGACGGTGGCGCAGCGGGTTCCAGCAGAGTCGAGACCGGTCTTGAGGGTTTCGAGGACGTTGTCGACGGTGCGCATGCGGACTCTTAGCCGGCCCTTTTGGAATCTAGACATGGTGTGTGGGATCTTCCTGTTTGACCGTGTTAGCATCGTTTCTGGGGCTGTTTTAAAACAACTCAAATGCATACGTACCATAGAAGACCGCCCTGGGCGGGCATGGTTGCTCTGAATGGGCCGAACATGGTTGTGTAGTGGTCGAGGCGATGGTTGATGCTGCTGCTTGTTCCTCAAAGCTATTGGGCGGATCTGGGTGAGGAAGTGAAAATTCCGCCAGAACACTAGGTTTAGGGTCTTTTGATGCGGGGTTAGGGCCTGTCTGTGCTTCTTGGGCTGGACAAGAGCTTTGCCTGGCGAACTTTGAAAATGAAACGAAAAATAAAAAATAAAATAACATAAAACAACTTTGAGAGATCAAGATGGAAAGTTAAATTAAACTGAGTTAATTAGAATTAAAGTGTATCTGGGCCCGCTGTGCTAGTTATTGCAGTTCCCTGGCAGTTTGGCGGGCAAAACACCATACTCCAGGTTCCAATGAATAGGTTTGTAGACTTGTGATTCCCGGCCAAGCAGTGCGCTCAGAGCGAGACGGCTTGACAGGGCGCGCAAACTGCGAAACGCGAACGGAAAATACGGTCAAGTTTGTGCGCGTGCCTTGTTCCTGTCTGATACAAGGCACATGGGCACGTCTCTGCACCGCGTATTTGTGTCTTGTGTGTCTTGATTTGATCGTGGCAGAGAAATACAGGCCGGTGCGTAGTTTGTCCAAGGCTTGTTATTTTACGCAGTTGCGTCTACAAAGTCGCCATTTCCCGACTGCTCCAAATCGCTCGGAGCCCGCAATCACAAGCCCTGGCGAGGGCAATTCCCCGTACAAACGAGTCCGTTCCGTAGCAAAATGTATATCGTTATCGCCGTGTCATTGAGGCGCTTTCTGCTCTATCAAAGCCTTGGGCCTCGAGTCATTCGCTTCCCACTCGGTGCTAGTTATTTATTTGGTCCCTGTCGCTGTTGTTGGTTTCGTGCCCAACCTTGAACAAATTATTTTTTTTTTTTTTCTAGTCTCTTTTTTTCTTTCTTCCTTCTCTGCTCCATAACTTCTTTCTACTCAAGGGATCTCTCGCCCGTCATGATCTTTCAATTGTAAAGCCATTTGCCTCAACTCTCTGCTCCAGCACTGCATCCCAAGACCTCTAATTACCGCTAATATTTGTCTCCTCCACGCTGTAACCAACCCAACTCCCCCCCCCCATTGACTATGGCGACTGTTCAGCATGGCAATCTCTGAAAACAACGTCAATCAAGGCGACTCCCTACCCAGCATGCCTTCAGGTGCCACTCCTCCCCCTCCAGGCCAGTCTCAACTACCTGAGGGGAACTCGTTCACGAACTCAGACAGCATTTCGCTGGCGCTATTACAGATTCAACAGCAACTCACACAAGCATCTCAGCAACAACAGCATCAACAATCAAGTAACGCAAATGCGAGCAGGCGCCGTGTCTGGATCAAGCGCGAAGGGTCCGTCCCGACTACCGTCTTTGTGGATGCCGACGACCTCATAGGTATGCAGATTTTGAAACCTTTTGACAGACACAACGTTGGCTAACCTTAATTTTAGATGACCTTAAAACACTCGTGATTCAGAAATACCCCAACTCGTTGGGCAGGCACGTCGACCCTGTAGACGTTCAAATCAAGGCTCTTGACGTCTCGAACAGCAATTTGTCGCAACGGAATGGTCCCAGTTCTAACGAGTCAACAGCCAACCGCGATCTGGTAGTGCTGTCTCCAGAAGTCCCGGTCTTTGAGGTACTAAACAGGATGTTTCCAAACCGCGCCATGACGGCCTCGGATGCATTTATCATTGAAATATCTTCGTCAGCACTTGCAGAGACCCAGTCTGAAGTATATGTGCATTCCCACAAAGGGTTTGAAGGGGCCCAGCAAAACACTCACGAACAAGCCAGCACGTCCAGTCTCAATGCATTAAACAACTCGGCAAGGCTCAGTTCAGAAGAATTACCTTCAGCAAGCTCTACCTCTACCAAAGACTCAAAGTTTCTATCTACTCAACATGTCAGCAGATCACAAACAAGCGGGGAAAGAGGCGCCTCGCCCTCTAATGAGCAATCGCGAAACTCCCCCAGCATTCCAGAACATCAGCACTCAGGCCTTGAAAATGGTGCAGAATCGTCGCCAATGGCATTTCCAGCAGCGTTGAATAATCACACATCGCAATCTCGCACAAACACTGCTGCGCCTACGTCAAATCAAAACAGAGGTGCCGCTGCTCCCTCGACTAATTTGAAGCGCACGAAATCAGCCGTGAAAAAGTCCAACAACGGTGTAATTCTGTTGCCTCGACAGAATAAATATCCCCAAAACCCACCGTCGTTATTCGGACAGAAAAAGAGCATGTCCAAGTTGACAATCGATACTACGACTCTTGCTGGTCTCTCAGACCATCAGCCACAGCAGCCACAATTGGTACCTTCTTCCTCGTCATCCCCGATGGTGCCTCAATCTCCAGCCCAACTGCTCCAACCCAACACTGAAATTCACCACACCAAGTCAGGTGCTTATCAGCGAATCAAAAAGAAAACGTCTTCTTCAAACTTGGCACCCGCCACTCCAGTAGACTCCACCTCTGCTGAAGTGAGCCAGCGTGCTCGAGAAAAGAAGCCAGAGGACGGGGCGACAAGTGACACTGGAACGCCCACGATTAAAAAGGTGGATCCTTCTAAGGAGAAAATTGTCACTACCACCCGCGCAAGGTCTGACAGTAAAAGTAAAGTCCTCAAGCCAGGCATCAAAGCGACACCACCCGCTGCTATTGCCCGCCAAGCTCGAGGGCCCAGTGTTTTTTCTCAATCTGGCAACCCTGCCTCTGACGCCGTTGCTTCCAGTATCAGCAACAATCGCAAACTGCTCTTGTCAATCAACAAGGGCATTTCCCCATACACCACTGTTGTCCCCCAAGTCAACGTTCTCATTGTCGAGGATAACGTGATTAACCAAAAGATTCTCGAGACTTATCTGAGAAAACGCAAAATCAGGTCATCAACGGCCAACAACGGTAAGGAGGCAATTGAAAAGTGGAAGCAAGGTGGATTCCATCTCGTGCTCATGGATATCCAACTCCCCGTCATGAACGGTATTAAAGCGACCAAGAAGATCCGGCAGATGGAAACCTTGAACCGGATTGGTGTGTTTTCCGGTTCCCCTGCCACTGCCACTGCTGGTAGCCAGGACGGCGGTGCTGACCAGGAAGCAGTAGTCCCCGCAGAGAATATTGACCCAGCAGACGTTCTTGACACGAAAAAGTTTAGGTACCCGGTGATCATTGTGGCGCTGACGGCCAGTAGCTCCCTCGCCGACAAGTCCGAGGCGCTCGCCGCCGGGTGCAACGATTTCCTGACCAAGCCCGTCAACCTCAAGTGGCTCGAGCAAAAGACCATTGAGTGGGGGTGCATGCAGGCGCTCATTGATTTTGACGGGTGGAAACACTGGGTCAGCAAAGAGGCCACTGCTGGATCCGGTGGCAATGCCAGTGGTAGCGGTGGGCCCTTGTCGGCGACCACGTCTACGGGGCCCGGGTCGGCATCGGCTGCTTCTGCCGCTGCTGCCTTGAAAAGGGCTCATTCGGTGTCGAAATCGGCAACGACAGTGGGCAACTCGCCGGCCATTACTGCTGGAAAAACTGACGGCAACTCAGCCACCACCACTGTTGGCAAAACCGATACATGATACAAGTCATGGTTGGAGTGCTTCATTTCTATTTCCATTATTTTTCTGGTCTTTCTTCTCGGCTTCACTATTGAATAAATTAATTGCATTGTGAATGGTTTTGTGTTCCTCAAGTTTATAACGTAACGATATTCCTTTTTCCTTTTCTCCAAATCACTATTTCCCACGCATAAAAATAAATATCATGAATATTACTTATATTGACACAAACACTAGTTAAAATCGTCATCGTCCTCGCTTCCCTCTTCGTCCTCATCACCAGACACGAGCTTGTTTTCAAGCTCTGATTTTTCCATGAGCTTGGCCAGTTCCGCGTCATCTGTCTCTGTGACCGCCTTGGGCGCCATTTTGACGTCGAGCGAACCGCCGGCGGCCTCAATGTGTGCGCGAATGGCCTCAATCGCCTCACCAAGTTTGGAAATTGCCTTGTTCTTGTCAATGGACACGCTCGTGAGGACGAAAAGCGGGGCCGCGACAAGCTTGACCTTGACGGGGACGGCCTCCGTGTGCAGTTTCTCGCCAGCAGAAAGCGCGGCCTTGACAGCGTCCACACCTTCCTCGCTGAAACACGTCACGGCGATATCCGCCCGGATCTTGACTGGGTTGGGTGTCAGCTTTCGCGAGATTTGGAGCAGCACCTCGTCGCGCAGCAACTCGGAGGGGGCCATAATCGACTCGTCAAAGACTATTTCGGGCTCGGTGATGGCGAGCTTGAACGCGTCGTAGGCATGGCCGTACTTGCGGGCAAGCGGCCATGCAATGGTCTCGTAGAGCTTTTCGAGTGAGAACTGGTGTTTTTCTGCAACGTGCCGGAGAATGGAGTGGACGGCTTTGGACTTGTTGTACTTGTCCTCGGCCTTGACTGCGTCCTCCGCCAGCACCTTTCGTTTTGAAAGGTCAATGTATCCTGATACACAAGTCAGTAATAGCATAAAATGGCAAGGAGAGAGATCTTTAGATACCCTTGTCTGTGTCGACTCTCAGCACCACGGCAACTTCGTTCTTGCCAACCTTGATGAGTCGCTGTATCGATCTGATTCTCCTTCTAGACAGTTCGGACAGTAAAATCATGCCTTCTAGGCCGTCATACTCAAGTAGCTTGACTAAGTGATATGTTAGCATTGCCTAGGTAGAAGAGTCTGCCCTTTCATGGCTAATTGTGTGTGTGTGTGTGTGTGTGTGTGTGCGTGCTCACCATATGCGCCCATGTCCGCAATCTAGTCCAGCAATTGTTAGATCCATATTTTTTTTTGGCAGGTAATAAATCATATCCAGTCGCCAAACTGACCTCTCTAACGTTCACCAGAACTACATCATCGACGTCTGGGAACTTTTGCTCGTAGAAGCGACAGTGCGTCGTGTTGATTTCTTCCGCCATATCCTCTTGCTGGTATCTGATGCCGATGTGTATATGAATGGCAGAGAGTAACTCAAACTGTTCAGAACTTCAGAAATATCTATGTGACTCAATGAAATGAGTAACTATGTGCTGGCGAGTTGTGTGGCAAAAGTCGACTTGGCCCTGGCTCCAGATGAGATTCTGCAATTAAAGTTGCCCCATCATCTCGTATCGTGATCCCAAGGGTCCAGGTACTTGCTTAGGTAGATCTTACAAACCAATTCTGTTTGACAGGCGATAATGTAGCTACTTGTAGGGCCAGAAGTAGGTCATGAAGTATGTCGATTGATCACCCAGTATATAACTAGCGTAAAGATAGCTAGAGTGTTTACGTAGTTAGTTGTATTTTCCTACTTTTTGCCGTAAAGAATTTGGGTATAGGATCTAAGGCCTGTGGGCAGGCGTTACTTCTGAAAAGTCTGAAGTGTGCAGCCTGGCCGATAATCAATTTATAAACGGGTCGTCTAATGACTCTAATCAGTTTCCAAAAAGTTTATCTTTCAAAATCAGGTCTAATTCTAAATTCAGAATTCAAAACGATTTCATTTTTTCTCTTCAAGGAAATTTACCTGGAGTTGCAAGTTTATTCTCACAAGAGTTTTATTAGGGTTATATTGAGCATGTACACGTGACCACAGTAATCAGAGTGGCTGGTTTGCCAGTTTTAAAAACAGTCCTGACCGTTGTTTGAACATCAAACTAGGAAGTAAAGAAACTGCTTCAAAAGGACCTCTAAGTAGCATCAATGAATATTTTTGATCTACTACATGGATATTTTTCCAAACATGAAACGGACGTTGTAGAGTGTCGTGTTGAGATGTGTCACAAATCTTTTCCTAGAGCCCTTGTAGCCTGGACTGGCTTCAACACGACTAACTGGGCCAAAACCGTTTCATCTCCTTGAGTTTGAACTGAACTTAAAATTTCTTTCAGGAACTGCATTCCCAAAGACGGCAGTAAAACGATCTTCGGCTTAATCGTCGCTCAGCCAGCCACCAGAATTAGCCTGCTAAGTAGTAGGTTTGCTGATCTAATATTTCAGCTCTTTAGATGTTACTAGTTACTAAGAACTTGACTAAGCACACGCAATGGCGATGGGCTGAAAAGGCCTCGTCCTGGCCATGTCCAAGTCTCTGACAGGACTCCACAGTCCAAATCACTGGTTCTCAGACACGAAACAAGCCAAGAAACCAGACGGTGGCAAGTTAGGAGCAAGCTCGTTGGGTCTGATGCCCGAATACAACCTTATTACGGCACGATCGTGGTCTGTTCAGCCTTGAACCCACTCTGGCGTGCCTGTTTTGAAGCAAAATTCACGTGACCCAAGCTGCAGTGTCGCAGTGCACTTGGGCTTAGAAAACCCTTATTTTCCATACTACATGAACGAGCCGCTATAGCCATTGCCAATCGTACCAGATCTTTTCTCTCTGCAAAACTTTTTCATTCTTTTCTTTATATCCTTCACTTGCTCTTTTTTTGTCTTGTTCGACTAGCTAAAGCAAAGAGACCACGTCTATTTCGACCTAAACACGCGCGCCAAGTTATATTCAACCTCCTTTTCCGAGATACCACTCTTGTCTAAGACGATTTCCCCAGTTACCGAGAAACATACTGCCGAAAGTCTCAGTTGCGAAAACCTACGTCCCCCACAACCTTCCAATACAACTTCTTGCTCTCTGCGGGGCTCATAATACGCGCGTCTGACACATGTCGTACGAAAATGACGAATTAGACCATGGCTGGGATACCCTCCAGCTCTCTGCTGACGAAAAGATCGTGGTGGATAAAGGGATGCCTGTAGTGATTACAAAACAAAAGAAACGCCATCCGACTCGACATAAATCGAGGCATTCTCACGGTTCACGCAGTCATTTAGCTCCTCCCGAAAAAGTTGTGACGCCAAACGTAAACGCCGTACCTATTGCCGGTGCGGAACCCCCGAATCTTAGTCCAAGTGGTTTAGCACCTCCACCTATTCCTGCAGGTGCGACTGCATCCGCTGCCGTTCCACCCCCAGTCTCAAACAGAACAGGCCTTTTCGGTTGGGTAGACAGTTTTACTAGAGGAGCTCAACGACTATTTGCAGGTGACCCAAACGCGCCAACTTACCCAGCTACACAGGCAATGCCTGGTGCCATACCTCCTACAAAATTGAAAACTTCTCCTTTAGTTCCACAAACTAGTCCCTACATGCAACATGGAACTCTCCCCCCTTACGATCAGCAGCCTTTATCCAGTCAATTCCCACCGGGTCAAATTCCTGGGGGACCCCCTGGTGGCTTTGGTCCCGGCCCTGCAGCCCCTTACTCTACATATCCAGGTGCACAGGTTCCTCTGACAGGTGCGCCACCAGGCGCACTCAACAGCGGCATGCCCCCAGGATCCTTTGGCAACAGTTACACCTCACCGCTTGCCTCACCACAGTACGCTTCAGCATCCCAACCGTACGGCGGGCTATACGATCGAAACTATTCAGATTGGATAGAGGCTGAACAGGACAGACAGATCCAACGAGAAAACAGAAAGAGAATGGGCACAGGGGCATATCCAGCAGGCTTTAATTTTGATGACGATTTAGACTATGATTACGACTATCCTGACGTGGTCGTAGGAAACCAGGATTTCATCTCTGCACAGGCACCGCTACTTGTACTGGCCGTCGCCGTGTTTATTTTCTACATGACGCGGAATCGCACACCTCCCGCTGCCGACTCTGGCGTGTCACAAAGTCTTGATGGCGCATTGGCAAGTCTGCAAAACGCAGCCATCATTGGCATTTTGATTACCTGCATTATTTTGTTTTTCAAATACTTTTCGACCTTCAGCTGGTACAACTACTACAATACCCCAGCGAGCGTGCCAGTGGCTGGCACTCGCTCTCTCAGAGAAAGGAGACGCGGCCCATTTGACTTTCACACCTCTCAGCCCTACGATTTCATGGCCCAAGTAGGGGCAAACAGCATGCCGTTTGGACCAGGGTACTCCACGTATGGAACCCCCGGTTACGGCATGGCTGGTCCTACCATGGGTGTACCTGGCATGCAACCTGGAGTACAATCTGGTATGCCCATGGGACTTTCTAGCGGCATGACTGGAATGCCTGGATCTATACCCGGAGCAATGTCTGGAATTCCAGGAGGCATCGATGGACTAAACCATGGTATGCCTGGTATTCTACGAAATTTCCCCGGTGGCGCCCCAGTAACTAACCCTGGAGGCGTACCAGGTGTCACTGGTGGCCTTCCTGCAAGCGCACCAGTTCCCGGCGCAGTTGCTCCTGGAAACATGCCTGTGGGAGGTATGCAGGATAGCATTTCTGCCATGCTGGGCAGAAATTTACCAGGTGGTCCAGCTGGCTTAGGAGGTCTAGGTGGATATGGCGCTGGGCAATTGCATCCAAACCTTTACTCGCAGTTGAACTTTGAAGGGCTCGAAGACGAATATGAAGATGAGGAAGAACCCGAGTACGACTATCTGCCTTCAGGGAGTTTCGAATCGAAATTGGTTCCATCGCAATACCTGAAAAGCAAAAAGAAGGCCTCATCCTCACATGCTCCCCCTGCCCCAACTCCTTTTACAATTCCTGGAGTTCCAAAAGAGATTCTTGAAGAAGAAGACAAGCCAAATTTTTACGAACCCATGCCTCCTTTACCAGGCGTGGACGACCCCACCATTGAGCCCGTGTTGCTCAAACAGTTACGACAAGGCCCTGACGAGAAGCTCCTCAAAGAAGTTGAGCGCAAAAAGGGCATTTTGTTGGCCCCTGAACACGCTGTTGGCAAAAAGGACGAACGTATTGAGGGCACCAGTAAGAAAATGGAGCCGTTCTACATTGACGCCTTTGCTTGCAAGCCGTACGGACCACCGCCCAGAAGATATCATGGTGTTAATGCATAAGTTTTCAAGACGTGATGAATTTTTTTTTTTTTTCTCTCTTTTATTTGTTTCTACTGTTTCATTCTTCCATTAATTTTTATTTCATGTCGTATTATTTCAATCATCAATTATTTCCTCTGTTCTTGTGTTCCAAGTCCACCGTTTTTGTGGGTTTCAAGAATTCACCCGCGTTTTCTAATGTCACATGACAACTCATTTAGTCATGGACTCATGGCTGAAAATCTTTTGATAAAACCTCCACAGATTTCTGTGAATCCATTCTCCTAACGCAAAATTTCCGACCCGGTTTTGCAACCCCCATACATCTCATTTATAACATCGCCAATATGCCTGTATCCTTGAAAGTGGAGGTTCCTATCGCTAAGGACGGTCTTGCTGCTGCTGCCAACATCAAGGTCGCTATTGCGGCTACCGCAGCTGGGCTCAAGCCTGAAATCAGCGAAGATGGTAAGCCATGGACCCCGCAGTCGATTTTTGGACTTTGGTTTCATTTGCTAACAATTGCCAGCCAAGTTCCCTCTTCTCACCATCACCTATGCCAACACTACTCTTTTTGAAGCCAATTCAATTGTTCGGTAAGTTTACAGAACAGCAGTCATCCATGTTGCAGCTGATCTCTAACTCGAAATGCTAGATACCTTACGAAAGCCGCTGTTTCCGACGAGAGCTTAGTTGGTTTTGAGGAAGTCTCTATTTATAACGCCATCAAGTCCAAGTCCACCGTGGATCTGGAGAAGATCGCACCTGCCAGGGCCGAGCTGATCCCTGAACAAATTATCTTGTTTGGTGGTCTTTTTGGCCTTGTCAATGCTACTGACAAGAAAGCGCTCGGTGGCGCTGCCGCTTGGTACAACTCCTTTTCTGAAATCCCTCAGGTTGCTGATGCCATCAAGGCCTCCAGCAAACACGTCACTAAGAGCCTCCCCCCTCCTCCTGAATATACCGGTGCTGTCAAGGTGAATCCCGATGCTATTTACAAGCCCCTCGAAGGCAAGATCACCCCCAAGAAGGGCGAGCGCAACATTCTCATCACATCCGCTTTGCCATACGTCAACAACGTGCCACATCTCGGTAACATTGTCGGTTCTGTACTTAGTGCCGATATCTACGCCAGATACGCCAAGAACCGTGGCTACAACACCCTTTTCGTGTGCGGAACCGACGAGTACGGTACTGCCACCGAGACCAAGGCCCTTGAGGAAGGTGTCAGCCCCAAGGCCCTTTGCGACAAGTACCACGTGATCCACAAGCAGACCTACGACTGGTTCCAGATTGGGTTTGACTACTTTGGAAGAACCACGACTCCCCAGCAGACTGAAATCGCCCAGGACATCTTTTTGAAGCTCAATGAGAACGGACTTTTGGAGGAGCAGTCCATGAGACAGCTGTACTGCCCTGTCCACAATGGTTTCCTTGCCGACAGATTTGTAGAGGGTACCTGCCCCAAGTGTGCCTATGCTGACGCCCGCGGTGACCAGTGTGACGGCTGTGGAACTTTGCTCAACCCCTTTGAGCTCATTGAGCCTCGCTGCAAGATTGACAACGCCACCCCTATCCCCAAGGAGTCCAACCACATCTTCCTCTCCCTCGACAAGTTGCAGGACCAGGTTGCCGACTGGAACAAGAAGTCGCAGGTTGACGGTAAGTGGTCCAGGAACGGAATCACCATTACCGGCACCTGGTTGAACGAGGGTCTCCACCCCAGATGCATTACCCGTGACCTGAAGTGGGGTACCCCCGTTCCTCTTGCCACTTACGCCGACAAGGTTCTTTACGTTTGGTTCGATGCTTGTATTGGCTACGTGAGCATTACCGCCAACTACATGGAGGACTGGCAATCGTGGTGGAAGCAGCCCGAGAACGATGTCCAGCTCTACCAGTTCATGGGCAAGGACAATGTTCCCTTCCACACCGTTGTCTTCCCCGCTTCGCAGCTCGGTACCAAGGAGCCCTGGACCATGCTGCACCATCTCTCCACCACCGAGTACTTGCAGTACGAGGGCGGCAAGTTCTCCAAGTCTCGTAACGTCGGTGTCTTTGGCAACAACGCCCAGGACACGGGCATCCCACCCTCTGTTTGGCGTTACTACCTCGCCACCGCCCGCCCCGAGACCTCGGACACGCAGTTCTCTTGGCAGGAGTTTGTCACCCGCAACAACAGCGAGCTGCTGGCCAACCTGGGTAACTTTGTTAACCGTCTCGTCAAGTTTGTGAGCGCCAAATTCAACAAGGTCGTCCCCGAGTACGACGTTGCCGACCTCGACTACGCCCCTGTCTCCAAGGACCTCAACACCTTGCTTGCCGCCTACAACGACGCCATGGAGGCCGTCAGTGAGCGCAAGGGTCTCGAAATCGCCATGCAGATCAGTGCGCGCGGCAACCAGTTCTTGCAGGAAAACAAGCTCGACAACTCGCTGCTGGCCAACGACCCGGCCAAGGCTGCGGCTGTCATTGGTGTCGGCATCAACATCATCTACCTGCTCTCGGCCGTCATCGCGCCCTTCATGCCCGAGACCGGTGCCCAGATCCTCGAGCAGCTCAACGCCCCTGCCCGTCTTATCCCCGACACGTTCTCGCTCGACATTCTTGGCGGCCACAACCTCGGTAAGCCCGCATACCTCTTTTCGAGAATCGATGAGAAGAAGATTGAGGAGTGGAGAAGCAAGTTTGGCGGCGGCTCGGGAGTGTAAGAGGAATCGACCCCTTTGCTTGCCATTTTTAGCTTTATAAGATTTTTTTTATTGCAGTCTTTAATGTGTAGACGAATTGAATATGTAAAAAATACAGAAGTTGTTACATACATACACGGGCAGTGTTTTTTTGTATCAAAAAATTAAATATTATTGTGGAATGCTAATGAATGTATGAAGAAATAAATATATGAATTAATGTTTTTTTTTTTGTAGTTTGCCAGGTTTATAGCTTGGACCATTTGGCTCTGAGGGTGGCGCCGTAGCGGTAGAATCCAAACGGGATGGCGACCATGGCAAGAGAAATAAACGCCAGCAGGAACGACGCCCAGAGGTTGCCGAGGCGGTGGTACATTTGCGTCGTGAAGAGCGGGAACGCCGCGCCACCGCCAGAGCGCATAAAGACCTTGGCGGCAAGGGCGCTGGCGGCGTAGGCCTGGTAGGCGTCGATAATGTAGTTGTTGACCGAGTAGTAGCACATGACCATGCCGTACCCAAAGCAGATACCAGAGGACGCGGGGCCGACCCAGATAATGCCGTGGTGCGACGTTGAGCCGAGAATGAACAGCGCGAGCGGGATGAACGGCGCGCCAATCATGGCGCCAATGAGCCGGTCTTCGGGGGTCGGCGCGCGGCGATGGCAGATTTGAACGTACTTCTTTTCCAAAATGGGCGTCGACACAAGTGCAAACAGAGCGCCAATGAGAATGGGGATGAACATGAGTCCAATCTGACCGTCATTGTAGTGGTAGGTCTCGCCGAAAATGACTGGGTAGGCAAAGAAAAAGGCATAGAGTAAAGAGTAAATGAGGACAATGTAGAGGTTCATGAGATCCAAAACGGGCTCAGTGAGCATCATGGAGATGGGTCGAATAAGGACAGTCTTGAGCAGCTCGCTAATGGACAAGTTTTCTGCTTCCTGCTCAGTCATGATGTTGGGGTTACCAGTCTCTGCGCGCAAGCGCTTGGCTCTTTGCTTGAGAATGACAGGAGCATAGGTTTCAGGAACAGCGCAGGTGAGGATGGACACGACACCGGCAAAGGCCATGTTGACCCAAAAGAAAAGGTCCAAACGGCCCGAGCCGACATTGATCCAGCCCGTGACAATGGGTCCCACGACGGGGCCACAATAAGGCGCGGCGGCAAAGTAAGCAATGGCAAAACCACGCTCCTCGGTTTTCCACACGTCGGCAATAGTGCCACCAGCGAGCGACAAACCAGAGGAAGAAAAGACACCGGCGAGGAAACGGCCGACAAGCAAAGCGCCAATGTTGGGTGCGAGGGCACAGAGAATGTTGATGAGCACGTAGCTCGAGAGCGAAATAATGTAGACAGGGCGGCGGCCAATCTGCTCAGAGAGCGGCGACCAGATCAAGGGTCCGACGGCAAAACCAATGACCATGATGGAGCAGGTCAGAATGGAGACTTCTTCGCTGACATTGTACTTGGCCTGGATAAGGTTGAGGCCACCCGAGGGGACGGACGAACCAAAGGCAATGGCAAAGACGAGCAGCGAGGCCACGAGGGTGACGATCCACTTCTTGGTCCTGGACCAGTTTTGGGGGTTTTCGGTGTCGTTAATGAGGAAAGTGACAAACTCAGTCTTGCTGTCGACGTCGTCTTCTGGGTGCTGAGCGCCCTTTTCGTGGTAATGCGAGCCACCCGCCGTTGATGCTGACGAGTGGGCTTCCTGGTGGGTCGACAAGGCCGGTCTGTGCGTCGTGGTGAGCCCATTAGCTCCAACCGAGTCCGAGCGGCTTCTGAGCTGGCGCAGCGACGTTACAGGCACCAAACCGGTCTCAGTCTCGAGCGTGTACTCCTCGGGGAATTCGGGCTCGACGTTGGCGCGCATGGTCGGGTTGTTGGCGGGCACGGTGGGCTTGAGGGAGGAGACGCCGACGCTTTGCAGGGACTTGGCGGTCTCGGTCTTGCCCAGCGCAGTGCCAAACTCGTCGGCGTCGTCGTGGTTGGTGTAGACGCGATACGGGGCCGGCGCCTCGGCGTCCGCGTCTTGTATTGGTGTGGGTGCGGGTGTTTGTTGGCTAGACATTTTCGGTTGATTGATTGTGTTGTGTGGTTGTGTGTGTGATTGAGAATGGGTCGAGTACAAGGGCAGGACGGGGAGTATTTATAAACCGTTGCTCAGTCGCAACTCTGGAACTGCGATCCGGCCGCGATGTAGCCCAAGTAGCTCAACAGCCATGACTCTTGTCAGACCCTCGTGGCGCAATCTTATCAGAGCGGGAAACCCGGCATGGCCCCAGCAGAGTTCTTGGCCCTCGGCGCGTGTTCCGCGTGCTTTTTCGCTCGACTCGGAAATAAAATTCAAATTAAACAATTTGCTGGGCGGGTTTCGAAGCATTTGGAAACCCGGAAGCGCGCAGAAAAGCGAAAAAAAAAAAGGAATTTGGAATAAAAAAGTGCGCTGCAAAGTCTGGCGCAGGGCAGGTTGTGCCGGTCAGCCGTTCCACCCGTCCCCAGCCGCGCGTGTTTATGTAACACAATGCTGTTTGTTAGTCATCAGCGCCAGGCACTCGACTGCACAAGTTCGCCACGCTCAGCCAGCTCACGGCGTTCAAACAAGTGTGCAAAGTCCCGGAAACACTGGCGACGTCTCACAGGAGCAGTGGCGACTCAGCGCGTTGGCGCAATTCCAGTCCTCGCTGGCGTTGGTGCCGGAACGAAATCTTGAAAGTCACAGCGAAACCGGAGAAAATGTAACGAAATGTTTGTGAAATGCCGCGTTGCCGTTTTGCCGGCGGGAATTGAAAAAAAAAATCTCGCTTTTTGCTGGGCACGGGACAGGACCCGACCCAAAGTTTTGCCAAAGTTTTGCGCGGCGGTGCCGGTGCCGAAGAGTCGGACCCGACTTTGTTCTTGGCGCGCGGGTGCGGGCGGGTCGAGTCGTCGACCCCAGGGGCAATACCGCAGAGACCGTATCATTGGTGGAGGTGCGGGAGTGCGCCAGGGACAAGACTGCCCAGTAGTTGGTACTTGGTACTCACTCTCAATCAAAGGTCTTTACTGTTCATTCATGAGTATTTACTACTTGGTAACTACACTGCTGACTATTTACAATGCTTCTTTGGTGGTGGGCTCGTCCTTGGGAACAGACGCCTTGGGCTCCTCCTTAGGCTCCTCCTTAGGCTCCTCCTTAGGCTCCTCCTTAGGCTCCTCCTTAGGCTCCTCCTTGATTTCCTCCTTGGTCTTCTCGTCAGTCTTCTTGGACTCCTCCTGGGTCTCTTCAGCCACGGGTGTTTCCTCCTCTCCGGCTTGGTTCTCTTCCTGCCTAGACTGCAGCTTTCTAAGGCCGTAGTGGCGCATTCTCAAAAAGTACCACTCTTTCGTCCTCTTCACTCGGAACTGGCCCAGCAACCGCTTGATGACAGGCGCTGTTTGCAGCAGGTGGTACATGATTTCCTCAACGCCTGTCTGTTTGTAAAGACGCAACAATTCCGCAATGTACTTTCCCTCAAAGTTGGCGTACTGGCGGGCCACCTTGTGCGAATGATGCGGTGTCTTGTAAAAGATTCCCGGGAACTCGCCGCTCGCAGGAACTTGCACGACGACTTGTTTCGTGCTATTCTCCTCGTCCTCGTTGGCCTTCACATCAAAGCGTACCTCAATCTTTTCGCAGTCGCGCTCAAGGTACTCGCGTTGGTCTAGCAGCAGAGACCGGACGGCTTGCCATTTGAGGTGCGACGTTGTACGGTTCAACAACCGTGGAGTCATGTAGGGCACGGCCAGCGAAGACCGGTCCGGCCAGCGCGACAAGGCCTTAAAATCCTTTTCCTTGTGCGCGCGCAAAAAGTCTGCCCGGATCTCGTCGTGGCTCTGCATATTCGACACCGCCAGCAGCTTGTCAAGCGTGCCGCCCTTAGCCAGAAACCACTGGATTCGCTCTCTTATAACTTCGGGTGACGGCGCTTCGCCTTCAGCAACTGCGTCGTACAAGGGATCCTCCTCATACCGGTGTTTGGGTTGTTTCTTCTTGGGGCTCGCCTTCTCACCAAACCCCTCAGTGAAAACAGACGCAAAGTCCAACTTGGCCTGCGCCAAATCCGATGGGAAAGTCTCCTGGACAATAGTACTCGATGCATTAGGTTCGGGAGTAAGCGTCAATGATTCGGGTGCTGCTGCGCTGGTGGTAGCAGCGGCCTCGGTTTCTGGGGCGCTAACGGGGTCGCTGTTGTTTGATCTCAAAGGCACAAAACTTTGAAACGAGCGGCGCCATATACCCAGTCCACTGGGAGCCGGAGCCCATGTCGCTTGCAGAGAAACCTGGTATAGCAGTTTGCCTGTCCGTGAGCGAATCATGTTACTACTGAGATTTTTTGCAAATCGCTATTTTCCAACTAAATCTAGTTTTGATTATGTAATAAATTCAACACGTATTAGTCACACACATACACACACCTTGCCCAAGGCTGAATAGAATGTCGGACCGAGATGCTGAGCCCAATAAGCCCTGAGAGAGGCTGATTGTGGAGCGCGGAAAGCCAAGGAACAGGATCATGGCTCCGAGGGAGAACCATGGGATCCTGATTGCGGAGGTAGCCAACGACGGTGATGCTTAGGCCATATAGTAATGCATTTCTTATATAGTAGGTAGAGAAAGCTGTTGGGATCGCTTAGATGCAGCAATCAAGTAGAGTCCTTGAGATTAAAGTCAAAAACCTGCTCTTGCAGGTCCTTTTCAAAGGTCTTGCCATTGTACAACGTGCGCTCGATATACTTGACCTTTCCAGACTTGTGCACAAGCACCACCGTCTGGGTCCTGGTCCCGTACGTCGACGTCTTGCCTCCAGGCAACTCCACCTTCAACGACGGGATGAATATGCTTTTGCGGAGATGCACAAACGCCTCGGTCGCATTGGCGACATGGCGGGCCTCTTCATAGGGAAACGTATCGCGGGACAGGACCCCAAACAACTGCGTAATCAAGTCGGCCTCAGTTTCTGGAACCTTGTCCATGACCTCGTTTAGCGCCTGCACGCCTAATCGCACTTTTGGCCAGGGCTCAGTCACTGCCGAATTGGAGATTGCAATTGTCTCGTTTCTAATGTCCAAATCACTGCGCGTCTCACTGCTGTCGCCTTTGCTAGTCCCCTTGAAAACGGGTAGTCCTTCACCCGCATGCTCAGCGCGGTTCGTCAAAATGCCAAACGACCCAATTCCCCCGTTGCCCACAGTCCCGCAGAGCATGGTGAACCCGCCCGTCAGTTTCATGCTCTCGCCGTACCTCGCCTCGGCCTCCCTGATCCACTCCTCGGTTCCCTTGTCCTCGGCATCGAGGAACTCGCGCGGGAACATGCCGCGCGACAGCGGGCTGACCCCTGTACCAGAAACCGGCTCGTGGTAGTTGAGCAGCACGGCAAACCTGCCGGCCTTGGAAAACCCAATCCACGTCGGCCGGTCGGGCCGCGACAAGTCGTAAGGGGCGACAATGTCGGGTCGGTCGGACCAAAAGTGGGCCGTGTGGGTTGGCCGTTCAAAGTGCTCGTCGCGATTCGAAAGACCTATAAAAGAACTTTAACTGTCAGTACTCTTTCAAAACACTGCAAGATCCCTAGCTACTTACTACTCCGGATGTCTGGTCGTGGCTATGAAAATACACATTGTGGCGAAGATGAAATGGTTGGGACTGGGAAGATTCAGTCAGAGCCTTTTTACCCCAGTTTTTTCTAAACATGTGTTTTTAGCAGTAACTTAGTAATTCTATTTTATTATACATTAAGCCTCGGTGCTAGCCTTGGTCTGTTTCGCCTTCTTCTTCTTCTGTTTGCTAGTAGCTGCCTCTGCGACCAGCTCCTCAAACACCTGGACCTCTTCCTCTTCCTCCTTGGTTCTTTCCGTATCCTTGAAAATGCGGCCGAGCATGAAGAGGGCCTGGGCACGCTCGACACGCTTCTTGGATGGGACCTTCTTGTCGTGCAAGACAGTGTCACAGACCTCCCGCAGTGTGGCTTGGATTTCAAACCGGGAACCGCTCCACGCAGCGGCCAGCATCTTACCCATGACACGGCGCTCCAACACTGCCCGCTCCTCGTCTGTAAACTCGACACCACGCTCCTGTGCCTTTTCAAGATCCTGCATAGTAGACTGGGCATCCAAAGCGGCAGAAAGCGCATTCCAGGAATCCTTGACAACGGCACTCTTTTCCTTGAACTTGCTGAAAATACCTCCAACTCCAAGCAGCTTTTGCGACTTGAGAACAGTTCTAGATTTGAGCAGGTAAGTAGATCCAATAGAGTGCAGAATCTGCACACCAAAGGATTCCATCTTGAGCTCTTCAGCCTCCAAGCGGGCCTTTTCTTGGAAAGCTGCAGTCACATCCGAAGACTTGTCAGTCTCAGTCCACAGCGACAGCTTGTCGACAAGGATTTTGGAGAGCTTCTCCACACGTTCCTTTTGCTCTTTTTGGCGCTCCTCTACAAACTTGTCCATTTGAGCCCGGCGATTGTTGTTGGCGTTCTTTTTGGTCTTTTCGTCGACATTGGGAGCCGTGGTGGTAGACGAAGCTGAAGTGGTCGACGCAGAACGTCGTTCGCCTGCCACAACTAGGGAGTTGCTGGTAGTGTCGTCCGAAGCGGTAGTAGCACTGGCACTAGTGCTCGAGCTCGACTTGACTTCGGGTGAAGTCTTGTCTCTCCTGCCTGAAAAGAAGCCCGATTTCTTCTCTTCCTTAACAGGCTCAGCTTCAGCGGCGGCTTGGGCCTCTTCTTCTGCCTGAGCAGCGTTGACTGCGGAGTTCAAATCCTCTGCCGTCTTTTCATCAAGCTCGCCCTCCTCCATGGCTTGTGTAACTTGCTTAATCAATGTGATTTCACCAATCCAGTTCTCAAAGGCTTGACCGCCGAAAATCGTAGACAGCAGCTCGCCAGCATCGGCAAAACCGGCCTCGGGCTGTGCTTGGTCTTGTCCGTAAAGATCATACTTTTCTCTCAGAGTGGTGTCGCTGAGCACTTGGTAAGCCGCGCTGATTTCCTGGAACTTGGCCGCCGCCGTGGGGTCGTCAGGGTTCTTGTCTGGGTGGTGCTTGATGGCCAGCTTTCTGTACGCCTTTTTGATTTCGGCCTCGGTGGCGTCTGTGCTGATGCCCAGCAGATCGTAGTAGGCGGTGTCTACCACCTTTCTTGCAGTCATAGTGTTGTCTGGTTGCGCTGAAACTCTGTAACGCTCAAGAAGAAGGAAAAGGATCAGGAGTTGAAGCGATGCTGCTCAGTCTGACCTGGACGGGTTGGCCCTAACCACCCCTATGTGCTGTGCCTCGCTTCTGTCTACGGCCACCATACTGCGTCTTTTTCTCAGTAAACTGGTCTTCTCCACTAGAATAATTCATTCAACTATATCTCAATACTGCTGCACATTGCAAACACTAGAAACAACCAATTTAACTGTCTTGGCCTTGTAACTTGAAGCGCCTTCAGTCAATGTTTAGAAATCGCCGCCAATATTTGTGGGCTAGGGCAGGTGCGGCTGGCACAACCTTAGTTCAGCCGCGCGTGTCTCGAGGACTAATAAACACGCGCATTTACTGCTCGGAAATTCCATTTATTTACATTTCATGTCCTTTGCGCTACTCTTCAAAGCTAAAACATTATTTTTGCAAATGTTCAGGGCGATTTCCCAGCTCAGAGTGCGCTCTAACGGAAAGTGACGACTCACAAGCGCCGGATTGTCCATATGTCATGGTGCCAATGACATAATTTGTCTGTCATCGCAAGGCCATTGGCCGTGTTTGGCAGCCCAAATCAACAAAGCACTTGTTTCCTCTTGCTCCTTTTCAATTTCTATTTAAATTACCTCCAACCGACTGGCCCGCTTGTTTACTTGCTACAATGAGCGAGAAAGGCGGTTACGAAACGCTCCCACGGGAGTTCCCAGTCGACAAACGCGATCATTTCCGTGCAAAGGCACACAAACGACAACAGATGCTTCTCTACTTTCTCGGCCTCTGGGCTGTCGTTTCGACCATTCGTATGCAGCTACACAACTGACTTGATGAAAAAGAACTTTTTGCTAACAAATGCTCAGTTGCGTCCTATGCTCTCAAGGCGAACCCAAGCGGTGTCATGGACCTGCTCAAGCCTGCTCCTGCTCCCATTTCCAAGAAGAAGAACCTTATCTTTATGGTGTCCGATGGCATGGGCCCCGCATCGCTCTCCTTGACGAGATCGTTCCGCCAATACACTGAACAGCTTCCCCGAGACGACATTCTGACCCTTGACAAGCACCTCATTGGCTCCTCGCGCACCATGTCCTCCGACTCGTTGGTCACCGACTCTGCAGCTGGAGCCACGGCGTTTTCGTGTGGTCTCAAGAGCTACAATGGTGCTATTGCCATCTTACCAAACAAGACGCCATGTGGTACTCTACTAGAGGCCGCCAAACTCGACGGCTACATGACTGGACTTGTGGTCACGACCCGCATCACCGATGCTACTCCCGCCGCGTTCTCGTCCCACGCCAACTACAGATTCGAAGAAGACTTGATTGCCGAGCACCAGCTGGGCGGTTACCCGCTGGGCCGCATGGTCGACCTCATTATTGGTGGCGGCCGCTGCCACTTTTTGCCCTCGTCTCAGCCGGGCGGCTGCAGAAGAGACGATCGAGACTTGGTTGTTGAGGCTCAGGACAAGGGCTGGTCGTACGTTAGCAACTTGGACGAGTTCCATGGTTTGGACGGTGGCAACAATGTTTCGTTGCCTCTGCTCGGCCTTTTGACTCCTGGCGATATTCCCTATGATATTGACCGTGATGCCTCAGAATTCCCGTCTTTAGAGGAGACTACCAAAACCGCATTGCGCGCTTTAGAAAAGGCTACTGCCGACTCTGACAAGGGTTTCTTTATTCTCATTGAGGGTTCTCGTATTGACCATGCTGGCCACCACAACGACCCTGCCGCCCAAGTCCGCGAGGTTCTTGCCTACGACAGAGCGTTCAAGGCTGCTGTCGAGTTTGCTGACAACTCTGACACTGAAACCATTGTCGTTTCCACTTCTGACCACGAGACTGGTGGTCTTGCCACTGCCAGACAGCTCACTGCAGACTACCCCGACTACTTGTGGTACCCTGAAGCCCTTGCCAACGCATCCCACTCTGGCGAGTTCCTTGCGCGCAAACTCAGATACTACGATGGAGAAGACCTGGAGTCTTTTGTCAAGGCCGAGATCCTGATTGACGGACTAGGCATTCTCGATTTCACCGAAAACGACGTTGACACGCTTGTAAAGAGCAAGCAAAACGCCATTGACGTTTTGGTCAAGATTGTCTCTTTGCGCTCGCAAACCGGCTGGAGCACACACGGCCATTCCGCTGTGGACGTCAATATCTACGCGCACGCGGGCGGAAAGAACAAGAACGTTGTCAAGGACGTGCTCAGTGGCAACCACGAAAACATTGAAATTGGCGAGTTCATGTCCAAGTACCTTGGTGTAGACTTGGCCAAGGTCACTAAAGTCCTTCGTGAAAAGAGTTTCCAAACGGTCAGCACTGCTGCCGAGATTGATGCATTCCATGACCATTTACTAGACGATAAAGTGACAGCATAAGAAAGTGTTGTTTGGTCATTAATTATCCAATATCATTATCATTACATTTTTATTATAAACTTAGAGAGTCTTCTCCTTTTTGTCATCTTGATTGTTGTTGTTGTTGCGGGTTGTTTGCGGCGTCAATAATGTTCCAGCGAGACTCGATAAGCGCCAAGTGCATGCTAAATGTGTACCCCGTTTGCCATTCATACTGTCTAGTCAAGTCCAGCGCGTCGCTGCGCTCTTCAATATCAGTAAGACATATTGACGCGCTACGGTGCGCCCAGTAAATGGTGATCCAAAAAACGGGCTTGTCACAAGTATCCAAGAGCCCCAGGATTTGGTAGGCGTGCTCCTTGGCGCCCGCGGGGACTGAGAGTTTTTGTTCTGGGGTCTGGTCGGGCCGGATGTGTAGCGCCATGATGATACCAGTGTGGTATGACACGTTCATTAGGAGTGCGTATTCGTCGAGCACATATATCAGGGGGAATGCGCGTTCCTTGTGTGGGACCTGTGCCACGGGTTTCAATGCTTGGGGAAGCTGCCGCCCGTACTCGAGCATGTCTGTATAGATGCTCTGCCATTCTGCCATCCGGTAGTCAGAGCGCGACTCCTCGTAAGTAGGGACCCAGCTTCGATGGTTGAAATGGGACAAGCGTACTAGTAACAGCAACCCTTGTTGTGACCACCACTCGGTGGTGTAGAGAATAGGCAGCTTTTCATTCTTGAACACGGCTTCCAAGAAATCCGGTTCCCAGGAACAACAAATGTTGAATCTGAAGGAAATACTAAGGTCAATTGAAAACGAGAGTCCAACACAGACAATAAACAGGTCGCGAGCTCCAGACTCTGAAGTAGCTTGAGGCCGGCCAACAAAGAGTGTCTTGATTTTGGCATAGATTATCTCCAAATCTTGCAATACCGTGCCAGTATCTGCGGCAACAATGTTGTAAAGAATCAAGAGTAGCGAACAGCACAGGTAAAGGAGCTGGCGCGGGTAAGGCGCCGAATCCTGGTTTTCGCGAATGGCGCGCAGCGCTGACTGCATGTAATGCGTGGCGGTCTCCTTTGATACAGTGCCGGGGCTTTTCGAGTGCACGCTGAGCGCGCTGAGCGCCATGATTGAGTCGTAAAGCACGCGCTCGCTGAGGGCCAGCACGGGCAAAATGTGGGTAAAGACCGAGTCCATGGCGTACAGATTCATCATGGGGGCGACGGACTGCACGTACTGGCGCATTAGAAACCCTTCAAACTGGTCATTGATGGCAATTTGGGGCTGCGCAAACGTCGACGGGCTCGGCGAGTGCATGTGGAGGCTTTGTTCGGGGAGCGAGAGTCCCGTTTGCAAGTCCTTGAGAACCCGTTGAAACACCTCTGGGCTCGACATGCGGTAGCTCCGCAGCTTGCTTTCGAGTCGACTACTGCTGCCGCTGCTCCCCGAAAAGCTTCCTCCTCCCTCCGAGCCAGCCGACTGTCGCGGGCTCTGCATGTACTCTTCGCTCGGCGACTCGCGCTGCTGCGCATTGTAGGTGGGGTAGTTGCCGGTGTAGCTGGCAGACGATTGAGACTCAAGAGCCGTCGTCCAGTGGTTCGGCCCAAACGCTGTGTTCATCTATACGGTCGTGGAGCTGAGCTTCTGGTCTAACATGAGTTCCGCCGAGGTACTGCAATTTCCAAGGCCAACCGACGAAGCCGTAGGTTTGGGCCAAAGCAGGTGGGATGTCACATGACCATGTGGGTTGTGGGAGGAGAGAATTGGGCAAAATCTTACTGGAGCTCCATCATCAACCCACTTCAACAAACCTAGAACAACAGAATATTATAACAAAATGAAACCATCACCCAGAGTAGTGAGAGCAGCGCTTTCGGAGCTGTTCAAGGGCATTAAACTCGACAAGGCCGTCAAGCCCGCGGCCGACCGGCTATCGCGGTTCACTGCGTCGTTCAACGAACCCGCCATGCCGCCACCACCACTAACCCCCGAGGAGAGCAAGATTGCGCGGCAGCTGAGTTTATACCTCAAGAACGAGCTCGAAAAGTCCTCGAGCAAGTCGCCCGTTACCGACCATTTCCTGGACCTGTTTACGGGGCTCAACATTATATCTGCGTCGGAGGCGAGCCAAAAGGCCAGCAGCGTGATTGGTCTCCCCGAAAAGCAAAAGATTGTAGTGCTGAGCCAGACCACGGACGCGGCGCAGCTGCTGGGCGCGCTGAACGAGCTGTACTACCGCAGCCGGCTGTCGCACGCCGTGGCCAGTGCCATTCTCAAGAACCAAGCGTTCAAGGACGTTGACCACATGCACCGGCTCATTTTTGGGCGCGGCAACGTGCTCAACTGGACCAGGGCCAGCTACTACATTTTCAAGCTGCAACTGGCCAACAAGTACTGGGTCATGGGCGAGAAGGACAAGGCCAAGCAGCAGATTGTGGACGGGTTTGAGAGTGAGTGGGCACCGGTTGTCGAGACTGGGGAGTTGTCCCGCGGCGTGCTCATGGGCCTCGCCAAGGCCCTGCTCCTCTTCCAACGACCCGACTTGATTGAGACCCTCGTGCACAAGTGGACGACGTCGACGACAAAGGCCACGACCGCGTTTATGGCGCAGCAGCTGATGCCTTTTACCCTCGAGTGCTACAACCAGCAATCGGCCTACCCGGACCTCTTCCAGCGCGTGCTCGCCATGAGCCGGGCGCTGGCCCACTCCGCCGCGTCGCAGCCCGGCGACGCGTCCTTCTACGAGCTCGTGTTTACGTGTCTCGGCGAGCTGCCCGCCAACACCAACAAGAGCGGCGTGGACCTGGCGCCGCTGTTGTCACTGCTCGCCGGCCCCAAGTCCTCAGCGCACGGCGCCCTGTCCGCCTCCTCCCGCGCCGCCGTGCTCGTGCAGCTAACCGACCTTGCCTGCAAAACCGGCAGCGAGACCATGTACACCGCGCTCGAGCCCTACGTCGACCGGCTCATTAGCCCGCCGCCGCCGCCGCCGTCGCCGCCGCCGCAAGCGGCCAGGACCCCGCGCCACAACCTGGACCAGACCGAGGAGGAGCGGGACATGGCGCGCATGCGGGCAGAAACGCTGTCGATTGCGTTGGCGCTGCAGAAGCTGCATAATTTCAGGACGACCGTGCTGCCGGCGAGACGGCGGGCGGCGGCGAGTGCGGGTGACGGCGGCAGTGGCAGTAGCAGCGGTGGCGGTGGCCAGCAGAGTGCCGGCGCGAGCGAGGACCGGGTCAAGAGTGTCTTGACTTGATCAAGCGTCCAGCCAGGCAAACCGACCAACAAGCATCAAACATTATATCATCAATATCATCATTCTTTTTCATCATTTATTGTCGAGTTGTTTTTTATGTGTTTTATATATTTATATCAATCCATGTCTGTTTATCAACACACCTACGCCGTCCCAAGCCTACAACCATTGAAGTTTCTTAAAACTGAGGAGTTGAAAGACTGGTTGTAAATGTAAGGCTTGGATTATTGAATTATTGACTTATTGACTTGATAACTTGACTTGCAAACTCCTTAATACCAAATATCAAGGCATAACGCAAACCTCAATGAAAACAAAAATAAAAAAAAAATAGAATCAACCAACACTACTGTCACTACCTTGTAAGTTTTCACCAGCTCCATCCCGCGCGTATATAAGGAATAAATAATTTGATTTGATTTTTTTTTTTTTTATATATATGAAAAAAAAGAAAACTAATAAATATATAAACGTTAGAAATGTCGGTCCAGAAAAGCAAAAAGAAAGAGGATGTGAGATAAATAAATTATAAAATAAAAAAAAGGAGTTGAAAATCAAAATTGAAATCAAAACGAGTGAGGAAGAAGTTTAGCAGAACCGTAAAACCAAGCAACCAGGCCGACCGACCCCAAGAATAGGGGTTTTCTTTTTTTGGGGTGATTAGGAATAAATAGAGTGGGGGATAGCAAACGTTGTTCTTTTTTTTTGGCGGCGGCGGCGGCGGCCAAGCTGATTTGGAATTTTGAACTTGACAGGGCAAGATGCAATTTAGTCGTGGCGGAAACAGCAGCGCTCGTTGTAAGCGCAGCGGCCGTTCTTGACCCAGTTCTGGCACGCCTTGGAGCGCCACTTGGGCGGGCGGTCCACGACCTTGATCTCATGCGTGCCGTGCGCAAACTGGCACTTGTTGCCGTAGGGGCAGTTGCCGCCGCTCTTGATGAAGGACGCGCAGAGCTCGGTCTTGTAGAGCTCCGTGTTGACTGTGCCGGAAGAAGAGGCAGTGGTGGCAACGCTCTTGGCGGAGGTGGGGCTGGCAACGTTGGAGGAGGCGCTAGAGGAGGTGCTGCCGTTGTGGTGGCTCTTGCGGGAGCTGGCGGAGCGGCCAAGGTAGCCGGGGTTGGGGCCCGCAGTAGGGGAGCGCATGAAATCGTCCGACTTGCGGAAGACCATGTGCTGCTGCTGCTGCTGGGACTGGTGCTGGTGCTGCTGCTGGTTGTGGTGGTGCTGGGGAATGTTAAAGTGCTGCGAGGCCTTGAAGCGGCCGTCATACAGATGCTGGGGGACATCATTAATAGGGGGAGTAGGGGGGTATGAATGCTGCTGGGAATGCTGGTTAAAGTCCACAGACCACCTGTTGCCCTGCTGCTGCTGAGGGTGGTGGTACTGCGTGGCGTAAAAAGAGTCGTGTTCTTTCGTGTCGTAATGAGAGGGCATGGACGAGTCGTTAAAATTAAAGTGTTGGCCAAACTGCTGGGCCTGCTGGAGGTGACCAGAGTACTGGTTGGGGAAGGACATGGCCCTAGGCTGCTGCTGCTGCTGCTGCTGCTGCTGCTGCTGGGCAAAGTTGTTGGCAAAGCCATTGTTTGCCCAAATACCCGAGTCCCTGGTGTTGGCACCAGTTCCAGGGTTGGCCGCGAGACTGGTGGCGGTGGTGCACCTGGTCAAAGGAGGCGTCTCAAGGTCCATGCTGAGGTGGCCCTCCGAGCTCGCGACCGAGTTGGGCGACGCAGGGGGGCTGCCAGCAGGACCAGCAACGGGGGGCAGGCCAGCGCTGGCAAACTTTGAAAAAGCCAGCTGGTGCTGCTTCTGGTGGGCCTGGGCCTGGGCCTGAGCACCCTGAGGACCCCAAAGGAGGGTGAGAGGGGTGCAGTGGGTGTCAGGCAATGACGAGGGAGACATGATCTGGGGAGAGGTCATGATGAAATAAATAAAAAGAGATGGAAAGAGTATTAAATAAAAAAAAAAAATGAAATGCGCGGGTGGGTGTTCGTAGGGGGAAGTCGTTACAAGGTCTATGGAGGAGTGCTGACGATGCAGATGAGAATAAATAAAGGCGGGTAGTTTTGTCAAAAGTTACCTGTCGAAGCTAAGTTGGACTTGGAGAAAGGAAGGAAGAGGCAAAAAAAAAAAAAAAAAAAAAAAGAGCAGGCGAGTGTGCTATTATATTTTTTCCAGTCAACCAGGACTAACCAGTATTAACCAGGACTAACCATGTTTAACCACAAACTGCGCAGCTTTTGCAAACCCAATTGGCTGCGATGTGTCATCAGTAGCAAGTAGCTTAGGTAATATTTGGTTTGCTAGTTAGGGGGGAGGTAATGTGCGCCGCTGGCCTGCCTAATTGGGCCTAGTGGGTACCTATAGTCAGGAGCTATAGTTTGTAGCTTTTCCCATGGTAACTGCAATAACAATTCAACAAGTATGGCACCTGCACCCGAGTATCGCTATAAAGAGCGTGTATATTGCTATGCAGTACTAGCGTGAGTTACTAGACTCGCGAGGACTTTTACCGTGGTTATTACTTCACGTGACTTGTGGATGGATTGACTGCCACGAGACCCGAAGCAGGCCAATTTGCCGCCTTTCCAAGTGTTTTGAACGGGGTCTGCCCGTTGCTGAGCACTGCGCCGATCGCCCGTGACAAGGACACGCCAACTAACTAGTACGCGAGTACTTATGCCAGTTGTTTGTCACTGGTTTAATGAGATGTCTCGGGTCGGCTCCTGTTTCTCCGTTGCCGTTTCTCTGAAGCTCTCTGAGTCTCTCTGAATTGTTTTAACCAGCCAGGGAGGCTTGGCTAGTTTAGTTAGTTGAGCAGTAATTAAAAATGTATGACAAATTCAGAAGAAAAAAACACAAAAAATTCAAACCTCGCCATAGAAAAGAGTGGAAAAAAAAATACAAAAGTTTATTTGCCTTGTCACCCACCAAATTGGCCTGTTGAAAAATAAAAATACGGTAGCCGCCCCTATAGTACTGCGCTATTGGTATATACTATCAATATAGTATATATAATATACCCATGGGCAGGGGTTTGACCAAACTAGTTAGCCCAGTTGGGCCGCTGTTAGCAACAAGAACCGGAAACTCCACCAACAAGAAAAGAAAAAGCAGCTGGCGGGTGCGTCCGTTTGCACTGCTAATCAGCAAGTCCAATAGACCAGCTAGTCAATAAGTAGAATATGGAAACAGTACTCAACTAGTTGAACTAATGTCCACCTGTAGGTCCGTCGCCATAACGCATGAAAGTCCAAAAATACGTGGTGCTCACAAGCTCACAGCATAACTGGATCATTGATCTTGGGTACAGAAAAATCATGTGATTTAAAAGGACGCTGCTGCTGCTGCTGCTGCTGCTGCCCCGCTGATCCCGCCCCCTGTTTCTTATGTAACACTCGTATACAGTGATTAGTAATGACATTTATTTCAAGAGCAAAGAAAAAGAAAAAGAATGCGCAGTTGCCAATTTGCAGCCACAGTGAATGATTATTATTATTGGAGCCAATCAAGGAGCGCCAGTTGGAACAAGAAGCCAAGTTCAACGGTGCAAACTAGTTAGTCAGTTAGTTGGTTAGTTGATTGACTTGATTCTTGCATTGGATTGAATAGAATTGAATAGAATCAAATGCCCACCTCTTACCAGTTGTCGCAAATAATATCAATCTCATCACTGTTGTTTAGTAAATCAACGGGTCTGCACCTTTGAACCTTTGAACCTTGAAACCTTGGTAAAGGCTCTTGTCGATGATGTCAGTAGAAACAAATTGGGTACTTGTTCAATGGTACCCAAGTATTTCTGATTTATCACTATTCAAAAGCGTGTTTGCCCTTGCCCTGGGATTAGCTAGTCAAGTTGTTCCACTCTAGCACACGCCAGTTGGGTGCTATAAGCAATTAGGCAAGCATGCATAAGTGTATAACGTAAGCGGAAGTATAGCCAAAGAACGAGATTGATGGTTCTAATCATGCCAATTTGCCACAAAACTAGCTATGTACTTGTAGAAGCAACGAGCAACGAGCAATGGAAGAAGAAGAAGAAGAAGAAGAAGAAGAAGAAGAAGAAGAAGTAAATGCAAATACAAGTTTACATGTAACCGAAAGCAACATGAATTGATGGGAAGCAATCATCGATGATTCAAGAATCTTGGTCTCAAAGGTCGTGGCAAGCGAAGCTGGAACGAACTCAGATGGGCATACAACAAGTTGATTTCCATGGTTGCGGCTGTTGCACATGAGAATTTCATTCAAAAGATGAAAGAACCCAGGCAAACCAAGCCATTTCAAGAAAAAGACAAGTAACAACAAGTGCGAAATGTTAGTTGAGAGAGTAACTTGGAGTAGGTAGGTTATAATTGGTTTTAAGCAAGTCGTCATGACGTAGGTTGTAGGGTCGGTTGGGGCGAACCGTTTTTTTGAACTTTGGTGATGCTTGAGCAAGTCCGACTGCTTTTCAGCCGCACTGAAAAATATCAACACATTATACAATTCATCACAAAGTCAAGTCAGTTTCAAGACTAGCATTTCAACTGTTCATCAAAATTGTATTCAGGTCATTATATCAAAATCATTTATAAACAACAAAAACATCATCTCTCTTTTGTTCCATTTAAAGCTTGTTGGGAGAGTAGGTCTTTTGGAAGGACTGCTCAAAGTCGGCGATAATGTCGTCAATGTACTCAGTGCCGACCGAAATGCGAATCAAGTCCTCAGTGACACCGCTGGCAACCTTCTCGTCGGCAGTCAGCTGCGAGTGCGTGGTAAAGTAAGGAGCAATGACAAGAGTCTTGCTGTCACCAACGTTGGCCAGGTTACTGGCAAGCTCGAGACCGTCAACAACAGCGTCACCCTTGCCGCCCTTGACACCGATAGACAGCACACCGCCAAAACCGCGCTTGAGGTACTTGAGGGCCAGCGCGCGGCTGGGGTGCGACTCAAGACCAGGGTAGAGAACCCACTCGACATGGGGGCTCTTTTCAAAGTACTGCGCGAGCTTGAGCGCGTTCTCGACGTGGCGCTCGGCACGCAGCGACAGCGTCTCGAGACCGTTAATGAGCTGGAAGGCGGCAAAGGGGTTGAGGGCGGGGCCCAAGTCACGCAAGAGCTCGGTGCGCACGTAGGTAATGTAGGCCTGGGCGTTGCCAAGGGCCTTGGTGTACTGCAGGCCGTGGTAGGCCTCAGCGGGCTCGGTCAGGTTGCCAAACTTGCTGCCGTACTTGTCCCAGGGGAACTTGCCGCCGTCGATAATGACACCGCCAATGGTGGTGCCGTGGCCGCCAATCCACTTGGTGGCAGAGTGCACGACAATGTCGGCGCCGTGGGCAATGGGGTTGACAAGGTAACCGCCAGCGCCAAAGGTGTTGTCGACAATCAAGGGCACGCCGTGCTTGTGGGCAACCTCGGCAATGGCCTCAAAGTCGGGCACAATGTACTTGGGGTTGGAGATGGACTCAATGTAGATGGCTCTGGTGTTCTCATCAACGAGCGCCTCAAGCGACTCGGGCTTGTCGTCCTTGGAGAACTTGGTCTCAATGCCAAAGCGTCTCAAGGTGACCTTGAGCTGGTTGTAGGTACCACCGTAGAGGTAAGGCGCAGAGACAATGTTCTCGCCGGCCTTGGCGACACCGGAAATGGCCAGGTGCTGGGCGGCCTGGCCAGAGGCAACGGCGACAGCACCGACACCGCCCTCGAGGGCAGCAATGCGCTTCTCGAAAACGTCAGTGGTGGGGTTGCCGATACGGGTGTAAATGTAGCCGGGGGTCTTGAGGGCAAAGAGGTCGGCACCGTTTTGAGAGTCGTCAAAGACGTACGAGGTGGTGGCGTAGATGGGGACCGCGCGCGACTTGGTGGCAGGGTCGACGGTCTGGCCGGCGTGCAGTTGGAGGGTGTCGAAGTGAGAAGGCATTTTTTAAAGAGAGATTGAGGGCGAGGAGGTGAAAAAAGAAGGAGGAAAGGAAGGAGGAGGGAATCAATAGGTTTATATAACTTTTGGATCTTGAATATTTTTGTATTTTTTTTTTTTTTTTTTTTTTTTTTTTTTTTTTTTTTTTTTTTTTTTTTTTTTTTTTTTTTTTTTTTTTTTTTTTTTTTTTTTTTTTTTTTTTCAATTAATTATTTTTCAGATCTTTATCCGTAGAAGGTCACCCAGTTCAAACCTCGCTCAAGGACAAGACACGATTGCGACATCGGCGGGCGAGGATAAGCAGTGGCTTGACTTGTGCCTTGCATGCCTGCGCTGGAGGAGCAGTTCCATGCGAAACTTCAAACCAGTGCAGCTGTTGGTTCTGGAACTTCTGGTTCAGGAGGGTCTTGGATGGTGATGTTTGGCGGGCCAATGACGAATGGCGCTGCGGAGAACCAAGAGGTTATTGACAGTTTCTACGCTTGTCGACTCTTTTAGCCAGAAATTGCCATTCCGCCGTGCAATGAGCCCATCGCCGCGATCCAATTGCACGTCTCCACTGGCGGGTTGTCCTTGAGCCTCTGGTCCGTTGTTGTTTGAGCCGTTCTCGATGCGCCGTTGTCGGGGGGTCTGATTTATCGATTTGGCCTGTCCGCTCGGGTCCCCACCTTTTGGCCCTAATCGATTGAGTCACGGTCACGTGATATGGTGAAACAGCGACGCACGCATTCCGTAATGGCACATGCCCTTTCTCAAAGCTCCACCTACAAAACGCAGCAGCTGAGGAAAAAAAAAAAAAAGCCACAAGGATCTGCCAAAGGTCTTGCGGCAGAATAACTCTGGGCAAGTTTTGCAAAATTTCGCAGAATTTTCGGAGCGAAGGATTTGGTGGTTGGGTGGGCAATCGGCACTAAGCCACGCATCTGTGGCTAGTGACGATACGGTTGTGGCTTGTCTAAAAAGCTTAATCTTTTAATCTTTTCAGCAAACCAGTTGCCCATGATTTGAGCCCAGGGCTTAAAAGGCGAGATAGCTGGAGTCTAGACGAGTTACTGTTGCAAAACAATAAAACAGCACTTGGATGCTGGTCGGTTAGTAGGTGTGATTTGCCATCACGCGCGGCTGAATCACAAGCTGATAATGCTTCGTACCGTGACAAACGTCACTAATCTCATTTCTCCATTTTTGGCTGTATTATCAAATCTCAAATTACCGTTCAAACCTGCTATTCTTTTTAAAGTTCAAAATCTGATATACAGTATTGGTCATGAGCTGGCCGTTGCCGTTGAAGCATACGCGGGGCAGCGCTTAGTCGGGACCAGCTTGGTCAAAGCGCAAACGTAGATAGGGGAGGGGCTGGCTGACGTCCAAGTAGAAGGCGCTAGTCAAAATACCCATGGATGGAAGAGTTTGACAGTTTGACGTTAATGTTGTTCCAGGCTAGGCGGTTTCATTGTAGACAAACGTACTGTCAACCAAATCAAAAGGGATTTTCACAATGCCGGCAAAGGAGAAGGTAATAACAATCTTTTTGAAATACTTGTCAAACTTGTAGGCAGAAGTAAGGGCAAAAAGAGTACCGTTAACTGCAGGATCAATGAAGTTCTTTCGAGGGTCTCCAATCTCAAAATGAAACGAGGAGGCATCGTGCAGGATATACTCAATGTCTTGAAAGACCTTGTCAAAGGCACCAGGAACGCGCAACGTCTTTGAAAAAAGATGTTGAGAGAAATTGCAAACATTTTATACAGAGCATGATGAGCTGTTTTGTCTAGCTCAAGATGAATGCTCTTGAGTCTTGAGTAAACACGTAGAAAATTCTTGAGGTTTTGTCAATTGCTCTAGTCTTGGCCAGAAAAAAATGGAATGAAGTGAGGCACAATCACAAAGCGTTTGGATCCTGGCACAACGGCTTTCGGGAAAACTGATCAATGTGCATGACCAGCACGTACTCACAGGCCTATATCTTTTTGTCATGTCTTGAAATCGGTTGTTACATGGAATTGTAAAATAACAAGTTTGATTATAAACTTTCCATGATTACTATCAATGATATTACAAAATGCAATATTTTGTGTGCTTGCCACTGCCTGTATAAATATTGCCTGAATTGCAATCACCTGAATACCAAGTGCCTCTGAATGTAAAATAACTGGAAATCACCTCAATACAACATTTTTATTATATTTATTTGACAGGTGCACTTTAAAAAGATTGTAATTTGACGTGGAATAAAGCTAAAAATGTGTGAATGAAACCACAAAAAGAGCAATACTGGATTGATTTTCGGCGACAGAAAAATCTGTGACGATGGACTAAAAAGAAAACTTTCCATTTTAACTCAAATGTGTCTCCAAAAAGTCAACAATGACCAACTTGTATAGGCATCCTAATGAGATCAACAATGCTCTACTTGTTTTTGCAGTCAAGGAACCTATAGCTTATAATATTTTTTTCTTATATTGAAACGAAGCACAAAGTTACGACAAGGCCAGAGTCTTTTGAACTGACCTATTCTTTTCAATAAGCATCACTACTACTACTCTTTTTTTGTACTTTGATCTCTCTTGCCCAAAAACTTCCTCAAACTTGCAAAAGTTATTCCGCAAACACACTGGGACGAAGCTCAAGTTAATTCTACTTGGAAGGGTTTTAAAGTCGGTTACTTACTATAGAACTTTATTCCAGGGCCAAAATTAATTTGAGGCAACTCACGTGACAGTCTATAAGGCCCTGAAAAAGTTTTTCCGAGCTTGTCCATGTAAGCTTGTCCACTCGAAGGTTTGTAAACTAGTTTTTTTATTATTATTAACGCCATGATTTGTCGGTAATTATGCGGCAAGCTCCTCTGTACGATTCTTGAGCAGGACTTGTTTGCAGTGATTTAGGGCTTGAAATGTATTCTTACTCCAAGATAGTCAGTGATCTTAATTAGTTCTCATGAGTTTTCGACCCAAACCAACTCCACTGGCGCTCTTCAGCACTTGCTAACTACGCGACACCAGCAACTTTGCCAAGCGCTTCAAGTCTTGATATTATTTTTCTCTTCTCTAAAAAGACTGTTTCGGTACCTTTCTGCCTTGCGCGCTGTTCTTTGTCTCTGCCTAACCACGGTCAGTATTACCTCTAACACTTGATCGGTTATGTAATCGGAACAGCCAAAAGTACCGACGGCAAAGACCGAACCAGTGCAATGCGACGAGCGCCAGTGCGACCGCCGCCCGCCTTGACACCCGTCCCATTGTCTGGCAACGGAACAGCTTGGTGCGCAAATCAACAAGGAACCGACCGACACGCGACGATGACTTAACTAGCGAGGGCCTTGCCAGGGACCGTGGCCCGGATCTGCAAGCGGTGCACGATAGTTAACTAGCGATAGTATGCCACTCCAACGGTTTTTCTTTGCATGTCTCAGAGTGTACTTCACCGCGAACCAACGCGACCGTTGGACTATGGGGTCCACAGGCCAACTTTCCAAGTTCCAGCTAACCAACCGCCTTGACCGCGGGTGCGTGACTGAAAGTGCAAACTTTTGCGCTCGCTGCAGCGCACTCTTGGAATAAAAATCTTTTTCTGCAGCAAATGTGAAAAATATAGCGGGAGGTTATGGAGTTGTTAGAACAGTTTGTAACGCGCGGTTAGGCTCAAAACGCCAAAAAGCTGCCCGAAAAAAGACAAAAATTGACTTTTTCCAGCACCGGAAATGCACCTTCACGCTGCCTGTCTGGATTGAGCGCATCAAGAACCAAAAATTTTCTTCTTCTTCTTCTCTTGCCTTTCCGTGCATCTTCTGGTGACTTCCATGTTATAGAAAAAGATCCAGCGGTTGAGACATACATCTTGCTTCTGTTTCTTGCGCTCGTCCAAGACACACCGCCCCTTTGCTCGCGTTTTAATTCCAGCAACATTAACGCCCTCTCGCAATGTCTAAACCGATCTTGGAGCTTGAGCTCCCCGACATTGGCACTACTGCCGACTGGTTTAAAGACCTCGAAGCCATTGAAAACGCGCCTCCTCTTCCCATGACTCCACCGCAGCAACGGAGTCCCACCACACCACACACACCGCAATCATTTCCTCGCACCCGGCAAATGGTACCACAGGAAGAGTCGGACGCCTACGAAACGCTGCCGTCGAAACCTCTCGCTCAAGTCATGGACAAGATCCTCAACACAAATACGGCACCGCCTGAGATCCCTCCAAAGTCGCCTGAACGACACTCGACGTCATCGTCGCCATTCCTGCAACAGATTGCAAGAAAGACACGGATACCTTCAAACTTTTCAGAATCCTACAAAATACACGAGCTCATGACTGGCAAGCGCGCCTCACCTCAACCCCAGGTAGACAACTGGATCATGTGCATGATGCTGGTGCAGTTTGACCATGAGATTGGCCCTGATTTCAAAGTCATCCAGCCCTCTGTAAACTTTTCAGAGCAAGACTTGCGCACAATATGCTTTCTGTCGCTTCCAGAACGCTCCACCAACCGAGAAACCAGCGGCCAATTCCACACGTTCAGATTCGACTCGTCTACCTTCCCGGGCACGGAACTCCACGGCTTTGCGCTCTTCTCCCAACAGCGCCTACCAAGCAGCCAGCGCGGGTACATTCAAGAGTCGTTGGTAATTATTTCAAGACACAACTTTGTGCAATTGTTCAACGCTTGCATACAGCTTATGCGAGATACCATCAACCAAAGTAAGCTCTATGCCCCTGTCTCGCGCCAACCATCGCCGTCCGAAAACATTGAGGAAGCCGCTGTAATCATCAAGGAAGCAATCACAGATGTCTCCAACTGGCCATTACCGGACCCCAACTCGACGCTGGAGCTGCCGTTTTTGGGCGCAGTAATCAACCTGTCCATTCCGTTATACGAGTCCATGCCGTTACTGGGCACCGTGGAGTTGGATACCAGCAGTGTGAACTTTCATTCCATGGGCCGCAATGCCATACCCAATGGCCAGGTGCATTCTTCTGATTCATCAACAGACGATCAGTTATACAAGCAACAAGACGCTCTAGTACTTTCTGCTGGAGAGCCCGCAGCTACTTGGGACTTCATCATCAACTACATCCCTGATGCCTCTGATCTCTACATTCTTTACGAGTACATGCTGCTTGCCAAGCCAATTGTTGTATTGGCAAGTACGCCAAATCAGTGCTCTACATTTATTTCATTGCTTGTGGACTTGATTCGACCAATACCGTATGCTGGGAAGATTAGAGAATATCTTACAATCCATACTTGTCCAGAGGAAGGTCTGCTACCTACAAGTGGCATTACAGGTGTAACCAATCCGTTACTACTGAAAAACTGCATCAAGGATAACAAGACACTTGTGTTTGTACTGTCCCCCAGTCCATTACAAAACAGGGCCATCTCTTTCAAGTATTGGAAGACTTATGAGAACGGTGTTGGTGTTTTAAAACGCAAGGGAATCGATGCGACTAGACCAAAACGCCCTAAAAAGTCTTCTAGTATGCCTACTTCACCAAAAAGCAAGGGAAATTCCAGCCCCCGAGAGTCCTGGTCTTCAAAGTTTTTCAACAAAAACGCCGGTCCAAAGGTGCCCAAGATTGAAAAGTCCAAGATTTCAAATCCGCTGGTAGCAACTTTTGTCAAAATGCCAAACAACTTGAAACCCTTGAACTTCGAGGAGCCCAATTTTGGTTTGGAGGAGGATCACTTGGATGCCCACGAGGGAGAAGAAGAAAAGGTCAGAGAACTGACGCGCAAGTCGCACCGCGAAATCCTCAAGCACCGGCTCTTGTTTCCAGACCAAAAGTTCTTGTCGTCGCTGTCCAGACTCATTCACAAGAACGTGTCTGACTTGAAAACGTCGCGTGACAAGACCATTGACTTCACAATCAGGTTCCATTTTGCAACGGTTACGAGCAAGTTCTTGGGCCCGCTTGGCTGTTATTTGGACCCAACAACTGCGGTCCACCGCAACCCAGCCCGCCAGTCTGAACAACTTGCCTTTTCGCATTCCGAGTTTATAAACGACTTGGCCTCGAATACCACTGCCACACCACGGCCCCGCGATACGACTCGCTTGCAGAACCGCCACTCCATGATCATGTCTTCGCCCTCAAGCAGCACGTTCTTTGGGTCGTCTGACCGCACCGCGTCCGTCAACAGCGATAATGACGGCACTCTCTACCAAATCAACTCGAGCGAGCTACCTGCCGAGCCTCACAACAATACCCTTTCTTCCCCTCGCAACAGCGCGCGGCTCTCCCCGATTTACTCCAAAAGTTACCAGTCGACGTCAGTACTGCCCTTGAACATTGGCAATGGCGGCACCAGCCAGAGGACCGTGTCATCGTCTTCATTCACGCATGAAGAGCGTGTGGCGGAACTCGGCGGGGAGAACCGTCGGGCGTCCATGCTTGCGCTCTCTTCGATTGGCCTCAAATTTGCGTCGGCCACATCCAGTGGCAACCATGATACCCCCACCCCCGCCGCTACTACCACCACTGCGCCATTGCTTTCGCGGGCCCATTCGACCTCGGGCGTCACCCGTCCCTCGAACAAACATGTCTCCAGTCTATTCACACCACCTGTAAACACCGAAGCTAGCTCCGCCAATACCACCGCACCTGCCACCACCACCACACCACCACTGCAGACTCCCAGCTCCACCACGAGCGCAAAACATGCCGAGCAGGCCAACTTGCAAAAACAGGTTATTTACCGCACATTCCTGGACACGCCCAACTTTGGGAGCTGGCTGACCATGAATAACGTCAACTTGGTCCAAACTGACAAGGGAGTGTAAACCGTTCTTGCATGCCGCTCTTCATATAACTGCCCTTGACTTCTAGAGGTGGCTTTTTAGAGGCTTGCTAGAATAATTGTACATACAAGTATAATACTATTTATTAATTTTTTCTTTCGTCATTTGATCTGAATTGTAATTACATGGCTGCATCATTTAGTTATCATGATGAACTACCAAAAAGCAATATGCAAAGATGTCAATTTCTCAAGACACCTATTTCAGCAAATGATTCAAGCATTGAAGGACTCGAAAACAAGTACAGTGCAGGTGTAAAGATGCAAAAAAAAAAACGACCTCGGTGAGGGTTGAACTCACGATCTCACGATTAACAGTCGTGCGCCTTAACCAACTTGGCCACGAAGTCCGAATTTTTTTTTTTTAAAATGTGTAGTTAGACTGAAACACACTGGCCATCTAGGAAAATAAACCGTTAATTTTTGTTGCTGTGGTTTGATCATTGCACGGATGGCCTTTGGAAATTTTAAATGTACTTAAAATAAATTAAAAGTTGCTAGGATAGCTGGAACATGTACCAAAAGAGAAGAAGTTATTAATGGGAACTTGATTGAACTGGACGTGAAATTGATACATACATTGCTCTTTCAGCCTTTGTTCTGATAACAAGTTTATATGATCCTTAATGTGTAATTAACTTACTGCAGGTTAAACGCCATGGTTCTTGGATTTGTTACGCAGATTGGCTAGGTAGATGCTTTTGAACTTTTGATCTTGTTTCAGCTCGTTACCTAGACTTACTCTCTCTCTCTTTTGTTTCTTTTTTGCTTTTTTTGAAAATGCGTAAGGTATCAATGAAAGACCTTATTGGATTAATGATCGATGGAAGTAGTCAAATGACCGAGTATTGATTCCAGTTCGGTTTCATTGCTTATCGTCAAAATGTATCTAGTTCTAGACACCTTCGATGCGGTCTACGGTTGCTGGCCTTGTCGTTTATTAAAACTAAAATCTCTTTACAACAAGCGAAGCAAACCTGGGTACCTTCTTCCGCTTTGTTGCTTTAAATATCCCGGATCTCACCGTTGTCGGCGCTTTGTCTTGTAAAGATCAAGTTCCCGAGGCTAAGTTCTAGGCTAATTTCCATCACGTGACAATTTTTAGGCCGGGCCACTAAGAAAGCCGATTAGCCAGCCAAACCGGGTGACCTCCGAATTCTGGGGTCGAACGCTCTAGCCATCAATTGAACAAATCTCCAATCTACAATTTTCCATTTCAATTAGGACGGAGTACGACTTTAAAGACTTACTCTCTTCTTCTATTCTTGTACAAACACAACTGCATCTTCCAATATCAATACAATGTCTACTGTTCTTACGCCCGCTCGCTTGAAGACGCTCGCCGCGACTCCGCTCTTGAGCAACTCGTGGTACTACATTGCCGCGGCCACGCTCAGCGTCTGCAACCAGCCCGACGACGTGCCCCTGATCCTCGAGTACATGCTCAAGCAGCCTGCCATTGCCTCCGACGAGTCCAAGAAGCTGCTCGTCGCCCGCCAGCTGCGCGAGTCCCTGCTCAAGGGCGCCGCGCTCGGCGGTCTTCCCAAGACCATCAACTCGCTGACCCAGCTCAAGAACGCGACGCCCAAGGAGCTCCGCGACGAGACCCTGCAGCGCGACCCCGAGGTCGCCAAGACCTCCAACGTCGGCGCGGAGTTCTTTGACCAGGTCTACGGCAAGATCTCCAAGCGCGTCATGGGCCAAATGTCAAACGCATACCCCGATCTCGGCTACTACGCAATCAACCACGTCTACGCACCGCTCTTGTCGTACACGGGCGTCTTGGGCCCCAAGGACACCAGCCTGGTCGTCATTGCATGCCTCGTGCCCCAGGACGTCAACCCGCAGCTCAAGGGCCACCTCAAGGGCGCCATCAACAACGGTGCTACTCAGGAAGAGGTCATGAGCGTGCGCGAAATGTCCATGCTGATTTCTTCATGGTGCGGGTTCTCTTGGAAGGGCGAGGTCGCCAAACTATAAGCTGAACAAGTTTAATAGTTTGTTTTCAACATTAATTCTTTAGATTTATTTTGTTTATACTTTTCTACTAACAATTTATTCTCATTGTTTCAAACGAATGGTTCCATCCAATTCTACAGAGTAGTAGGCTCTGCGGTCGACGTAAGGTGGCTCAATGGGCGTTTGAGCATCGTCCTGACCAACCATCGGAGTAGGGGTTTCCTGTGAAATAAGGCCAGCGTCTGGCACAACGATGTAACTGCTATCAGCCCCCACTTTTGGCAACAGTTGTTGAGGGACGTATGATGCTTCCTCACATTCCTGCTGCAGTTGCTGCTGGTGATGGTGGTGATAGCATGGAGGACTTGGGAAAGCTGCACTCCAATTGTAGCTCTTCTGGAAAGCGGTGTGATATCCTGGGGACACGTTTGTGAGACGGCTACTGACATATGCCGGGGTGTCCAAATACCGATCCAAAACGCTTGTAACATTCCCGCGAGTAGCATCCCCGTGGGTTTGAGGGTTTGCATTGTTCGCATCAACTGCACGACCGTAGGTGGCGTACCCAGTGCGGCCAACGGACGTGTTCATGAAAGAAGCTTCGGGGCGGTTGAGCGATAGTTTGTTGTGCTCCCTTGGAAAGCTCTGCTGGGGATAAGCCGAGTCTTGACAAAACGAAGCCCATGCTGGAGGCGTGCCTATGGGCTCGACAGCGGGGTGTGACAGGGGCGGGATATGCGCTTGTGGGTAGCCCGAAGCTCCCCAAGCCGCCTCTGGAGTGAAACCCTTGACATGGTGTTGCCAGGAAGGTGTTTGGCGACTGGATTGGATCAGGGAATAGGGCTTTTCGGCCTCGTTTCTGTACAACTCCAAAGCCCCTTTAGTCAACGTGCGCAGGTCATGCTGCTCTTTGCCCGCCATGCTGTACACGGAAGCCGTTTCAGAGCTCGTCACAGGGTAGGCGTACTTGGTCTTGCACGTAAACCCCATCTCTGCAGCGTTGGGCACGAGCGCAATGCTGGGCAAGAATACACCATCAAGCCATTTGTAAACCTTCTCATGGAAATGCATGTTTTTGTCCTCCCTTGGGCAAAAGTTCATCTTCTTGAGCGTGTTGAAGTCGGTCACCATACCAGTGCTTCTGACACCTTCCTTTTGGACCTTGTCCAGCTGCTTTTCCAAGCTGAGCTGCACATTTCTGCTCGACGAAACGGCTTGAGACAATGAATCGTAAGCCTTGTCGGCATCACCGAATCGCTTGAAAATACGAGTCAGGTTTTTGGCGTTGCTGTTTTGTGGGGGGTTAGATCATCTCGCCTATTGTTGTGCTAGTCTTACTACTGTGTGAAACGCTTGTGCCTGGGCTGGGGCGCCTTTTCGTGCGATGCGACCTTGTGCAAAGTGGATACTGCAAGGCCAGCTTCGAACTGGGTAAACACATCCTGTCGAGCCTCCGCCATGTTGCAAAATGCTGAGGCCTGGAGGAAGGAAAAAGGGATTCTGCTCCACAATCTCCCAGTTGTAACTTGGCGCAGACAACAAACAATCCAACTTGGAGGTTGGACATTACAAGGGCATGGTCACTACAGTTTGTTTTTTTTAAAACTTTTTTTGTATTATTTTCGTATAACCAAAAAATCCTATAAACAACTATTCAACAAAATAAATTATTCATTAATCCTTTATTGAGCAGCGACAGGAGCCTCGGGGGCAGCCTCAGCGGCGGGCTCAGCGTCCTTGATGTACTTGACGACGGTGGGCTCGGCAAGGGCAGCCTCCTCCTTAGGGGGATGGATGACAACCAAGTCGGGAAGGGAAGACTTGGGGGTACCGGCCTTGACGCCAGCAGCGGGGTCGCGCATGATCTTGACCTTGACACCGAGCATACCCTGCTTGAGCTGGACGTGACGGGTGGCAGTGTCAATGAAGTCAATGGCGGGCTGACCGGAGTGGATCATGAAACCCTGGGCAAACTTCATGGACTTGGCACGGGCGGCTCTAAGCTTACCAGAGACAACAACCTCAACACCCTTAGCGCCAGACTCCATAACGTAACGGACAACACCGTAGGCGGCACGGCGGATGGCCAAGTTGTTGAGGAGCTTGAACTTGATGGACTCACACTGAGCGACGGCGGAGAGACCACGCTGCTGAACACGCTCGGCGTAGATGAGGACGGAGTCCTCCTTGAGGCCAAAACGCTTGCGGACAAGGGAGGTGAGCTCACGGATTCTGCGGCCGTTCTCACCAAGAACCTGCTGGGTGTTGGTGGCACGGACGACAATCTCGGTCTTGGTAGGGGTGAGACGGACCTCAACACCGGAGTATCCCTCCTCAGAGAGCTCGCGGGTGAAGAACTCGTTGAGCTCGGCGTAGAAAACACCGTCGGCGACGATCTTTCTCTTCTTTGAAATGGCGGAGACGGGCATGTTGGCGGCTACTGGGTTGTGATTGACTTGGTCGGCTGGAGTCTAGTCGAGAGAGCTTCAGGAAAAGGTCAAACTGGAAATTTTGCGCAATACTCGGATGGAGGTGCAGGCTCCCAGCAGGGTACGGGCATGAAAAAATTGTAACCAGGATGCGTGAATATTTGGGAACTAGTAATAGCCACTGTTAGAAAAAGATGTACTGTATATAACAGAACGACACTGTGACTTAAGTTTTGAGCAAGGGCTTTAGGGCTTTATGCACGGCTGAATACACGGCTGTACACATCTTTCGCTAGCGAGCTTTTATGGAAGCACAATTAAACCACTTGATGATTGATTAATGAGCATTTCAATGAGCCTTCGGCGTACTTGTATGTATGAAAAAACGGGTATTAGGTACTAATCGACAAAAATTGTATTTTCATGGAACAAGTTGTTACTGTTTAGTAGTTAGTTATTGATTTACAGCGCGCTCACCAAATAGTAGTGTTTGGTCTTCAACGGTGACAGATACGAGATGGCTACCTTTTTTGGCAGATGCGCGATTGAAACCCAAAATTTAAGCTTAAACGGAGACTAGTTCAAAGAAATAAACCCAAGTTAACTTATACAAGACATTTTACGCATAGATAAATCAAGCCTGGAAAAAAAAAAGAGAAGAGAAAAACGCCAAAACTACATTAAACAAAAAGAGTCAATAAATTCAACTTGCTTAAATGAGGAGGGCGAAAGCACCAACAGCAACGGCGCCAAAGACAGAGCCAGCGGCAACGTGGGAACCAGAGCCAGCAAGGACAGAAGAGGTGACGTTGTGGGGGATGAAGGGCACGGTGGTGTTGGCAGTGCCGTTGGAGTAGTGGGTGGGGTGAGCGGGGGGAATGGAGGTGATGACGGTGACAGTCTCAACGGGCTTGGAAGAGGGCACGGCAGGGACGGTCTTGGTCAAGGTCTGGGTCTTGGTCTCAGCGGGGGTAGAAGAGGAAGAAGAGACGACGGGGGCAGGGGGAGGGACAGAAGAGCTGGCAACGGGCTTCTTGGAGTGAGAGTGGGAGTAAGAGGGAGCAGCCGAAGAGGACTTGGCAGGAGCAGGGGAAGAGCTGGAGGCGGTGTAAGTGACCACGGAGGAGGTCTCGTGGTGGTTGCACTTGTGGTCAGAGCAAGAGGTGATGGTCACGACCTGGGTGGAGGTGAGGATGGTGAGGTCGGTGGGGTGGACAACGACGGTGGAGTTGGCCTGGGCAGAAGCAACGGCGGCAACGGCAGCAACGGTGGAGACGGTGGAGAACTTCATTGTTGGTTGAGGGTGATTGAAAGAACGTAAGTAGTTGGTTAAACGAGTGAATATGACTGAGGAGTGAAGAGAAGAAGAGGAAAAAAGTCAGTTATTGAGACGACGTGGGGCCTTATATATTTGTGACCCAGGATCAATGGATCTGTCCAGAAGGGATATTGGGATTTCTTGTTTTGGCGCGAGAAATGGACAATTTTGCAAGAGCCCCTTAAAATGATGACTTTTGGGCCATGCGATTGCCTATTCAAATTTGATAAAGCCTCGAAAAGCCCGAAAAGCCTCAAAGCAGGCCTTAATTTTTTATCTAATCTGGCTGACATGCATCACGCCCCATGGCTGACAGTGGGTGACGCCCCGCCGGAGGCCTTTGGGGCTTGCCTTTGGTAGGGTCGTGACGGGGTCCACGGCGCATTTAGACCACCAGCAACGAGCACGTTTTTTGGGCCCCGACCCACCGTCAGATTCAGAACTGATAATATTGATTTTTGACGGCAGCGAGGAGGGACGGCTGGACTTGTTGCACGATTGTCAACAGAAATGAGAGCAGAGCCCACGCGGCCGGCATTAGTAAACACTGCAAACAAGGCCTGTTCGGGTTCAAACTCGCTGGCATGATGGACAGGATCAATGAATGGACCCACGATTGATCGCCCGTGCCAAGTCGGCGCTCTAGTTTCGCCAATTTAGCAGCAAAGTCGCATAATCGCGTGAGCCGTTGCGCGTAGGGGGCTTTTTAATTGACAGGTTTTATGGGCCTGGTGCGCCGTTACCTCGCGCTTGTCCTGTCCCAAACAGCGCGCAGGCCGATGGAAGACCCGCGAGACAAGGCCAGCGGCGCCAGACAAGTGCCAGACAAGGCCGAAGGAGTCGGCTGGACTGGTCTCGGCAAATATTCAGACTGCAAACAAACAAACAAACAAGTCCAAGTAAACAGAGAAATATTGGTTGTTGCAAAATATGCGAGAAATTTGTGGCGTACAGGCCTGTGTGATCGCGCGACCCGCGATTTGAATATTTATCCGGGTCGAAACACGCGTCCATGTCGTGATCACGGCTGGAATCGCCGACCAAGGGGGCCCCTGCGCGAGACAGGTCCAGCAATCACCGCTAACAAGAACCAGGCACGGGCAGGCAGCGTTTGAACACACCCTTGGACATGGGGACCGCCAATCGCCAGGGAACAAGCACGCGATGAAGGAGTCCGGGACCAAATGCCGATGTGTACGATGCCGGGGTTTCAACTCCTTGCTCAGAGTCACAGAAGTTACAGAAACCGCTGCAGTATGTTTCCAAAGTATCGCACTCATTCAATTCAAAAGTCTCGGTTTGACTTCATCTTCGGAGCCAGGCCGCTCCGTGATCCAAACGCGCTGGGTTAGGTCTGTCCTGCTCCAAGACCCAACCTTCCTCTAAAACGCCCGCGACAACATCAACGCTCTAGCACCCGAACAAAGCCCTCTACAACATGTCATTCTCCAGAGCCTTTCGATCAGCTCTGCTCAAGCCCAATGGGCTGACAGCTGCAAGAACCGGCCTCAACCGAATTGCCAGCGACGCTGTGCGGTTCTACTCCCCCGTGCGGTCCAGAGTCCACATGCCCCCGCCACCTCGGGTCGGCCGCCGCCGCGCCAGACAGCAGCAACAGACTGAACAGCAAAGCCAGGCCCAGGAGTACTACGAACCAGAGGTCACTTACAGCTACCCCGAACTGAATACGACGGCACCCCCAACGGGAGGCGTTATTCAGTACTCGGACGGAATTGCCGACATCTTGAGCCAGCCCGTGCTGGTCATGGAGCGACAAATTGAATATATGAACGTCTTCTTGGTACGTGTATTGCAAAACCCCAGGACCTGAAATCAAAATACTAACTATACTAGGGCTTTGAGCAAGCCAATCGCTACGTAAGTGACTTCAAGGCGTGGCAATAGCACTTTGTTTGCTAATGTTTTAACAGGCCATTCTGGATGTCTCAGGCAACCACCTTGGGTACATGGAGGAAGAGGACTTTGGAATTGTCAAGGCCGTGATGCGACAGGTTTACAGGCTCCACCGTCCCTTTTCTGTGCGAGTCCTTGACCGCCATGGTCAGCACGTCATGACGGTAAGTAGCCACCTAAAAGAACACAAGTGACCTTTTTCTAACTTTTCAGATTCGCCGTCCGTTTTCTTTCATCAACTCGCGAATCAAGCTCTTATTGCCATCAGCGAGAGACGACAATGCTATAGTAGTGGGAGAGAGCCAGCAGCAATGGCACCTGTGGCGCCGCAGATACAACCTGTATCTCAAGTAAGTCCCACATCCAGGCCAGTCCAACCGTTGTCTAACACTGTCTAGCACCGGCGAAGATAACTACGACCAGTTTGGCGTCGTCAACTCCCCCTTCCTCGCCTTCACCTTCAATGTCCGCAACGAGCAAAACGAGCTCATTGGCTCCGTCGACCGCAACTGGGTCGGGTTCGGCCGCGAGCTCTTCACCGACACGGGCGTCTACATGCTGCGCATGGACCGCAGCGCATTTGAAATCGACCCCAACGTCAATGACGCCCTGGCTTCGACGCCGCTCTCTCTCGACCAGCGCGCCGTGTTCCTGGGAACGGCGGTCAGTATCGACTTTGACTACTTTTCGCGACACTCTGGAAACGGGTAAGTAAACAAAGCAGACAAAAAGGTACCACAACACTTGCTAATATGGGTTTATAGCGGACTGTTCCATTTTGGCGGAGGATCCTACGAGTAGTCTCAGCGACTCCATGTACATTTATATATTACAGTAATAGATTTCAAGGTATTCAAAAGCTGATGTTGTAATAGTTGTCTCCGGCTTCATGTGTGAAGTTTAGTATGTCCACGTGACAAGCCGTGCACAACATTTTTTAAGCTCATCGTCCTGAATTTCTATTATGCTGCATCTTCGTTGCCTTCGACTATATAATACAACAAGACGCTATTGACATAGACACTAGAGATGGTCGGACCGAGTAGACGGCTGCGTGAGCTGCTCATGGCCGAGAGCAGCGGCAGCAGCAGCAGTGACGAACAAGAAATCAAACTCGAGCAAGACCTTGACACGTCCGTACGATTCGACTCCTATGGCACCGAAGAGCATCCTGCAGACGAGGAGGAGAGTGATCACCTCAGCGACCGCGAAAGTGAGGACGAAGCGGCAGGAGTGGCCGCAGAGGTAGAGGACAGCACGGAGAGCCGGTTCCTGCCTAACGGCCGGCCGCGGATGCTCTGGCGTGCGGGCAAGTACCCGCGCGGGTCCGAGTTTGGGCGGCCCCGCGTGCGCCACGCCATCCAGGAGCACCGCGGCCTGCGCGAGGGCCTCACCCTCAACTCCGCGCGTGGCTCTGAACCCTGGGACTACTTTGGCGGGCCCGTCAAGGGGCCCATGCCAACCCTCTACCAGGCGGTCAACGGCGCCATGTACCGAAAGGCTCTGAAGCTGACTGGGGCCAGGCGTGAAATGAAACGGCGACATAGGAAAGCGGTCGAGCTGGCGCGCAAACGGCGGAGAAAAAGCCGAATCAAAAAGGAGGAGGGTGAGCAGCAGCAGCAGGCGCACGAGGAAAGCTTGTCCGACAGCACAACGAGCTCGGACGAGGGCGGCGCGGGCACAGACATTGCCAACCTCAGATACAAACTGGCCTACTCCGACGGCCAGCTCGACCTGCAACGCGCCCTCGCCGACGAATACAAACTCGAAACCGACAAGGCCAGCCACAAGGGCAAGCACCACAAGAAAAAGAAGCACCACCATCGCGCGCTCAACGAGGACGACGTCATGGACTCGCTCGACCCCAACACGTGGACCTTTGCGCAGTACGCCAAGTCCGCGGGCCAGTTCGAAGCCTACCTGGACATGGGCAAGCGCAGCGTCACGGAACATCGTGGGCGCGCTGCCCCCGACGACTACATCACCCTTGCCTATGCGCGCCGGCACGAGGAGCGGCGGCGCCTGGCGAGCGGCGTGGCTGACGGCGACGACAGTGCCCCCGCGGTGCCCTT
>JAJMHN010000037.1:0-138418 GCA_030566025.1 Geotrichum cucujoidarum | reverse complement strand
TCTTGTCTTCGCTTGGACTTCTTCTCCAAGCTTCATCCAATTAGGCTGTTGGACGGCAACATCGCACCACACCCGCGCTCTGTTGCTGTTCATTGACGCAAGCTGTTGCGTACGATTCCTTTTCTATTCCACGTCTGTTCTCCGGGAGGAAGGCCGTCCACTGTTACACCGCAGTCGGGCGAGCCTTCCTCCCTTTTTTATCCAACTTCGTTGCTTACCTAATCTGCAAGCCAGTGATTACGTTCTCCAAGAGACTAGGCATCCGACCGTAACATATCAACTTTTCTGACAGCATAGCCCCTTGGGTGACGACTGACAGAAGAGATATCACGTGACAATGGGATAAAACCCCCACATTAACGTGACCCCGGGAGCCAGTGTTGTTCTTTATCGGGTAGATCTAGATTTTCACTGAAAGATCAAGATCCAATGTTAATGAATAGTTGGTTACAAAAACAAATGATGACGATGGGGAATGGATGCAAAGCCCGTTTAGAAGCCCATAATCGACCTTTGTATCTCGAGGCTCGCGCGCGCAACAAAAGACTTTGCACGGCTGAACAAAGAAAAACAACCACCCGCCCCTGGAAAAGATGTTGATCCAGCACAGCGGAAAAGTCGAATAACTCTTGAATTGACCAAAAAAAAGTGGAGCACAAAAGGTGCGTGGAACGCGAATTTCAAGGGACAAATCAACTAGGATGATTGACACAATATTCTGGTTTGCTATCACGACGCAACCCCGCCCGATAAGTGGTCGGTGGAGTTGAGCAGGGCTTTAAGAAATGTTCAAGAGAGTCTTAAAGAGACATCAGCAGCGGCAGTGTCCACAACAGTCACGTCCGTTTCCTCATGAACTTTCACGGTTTTTGGTTCTCTCATTTTTGGCGTTCGTATAGAATGTTTTGAATGTTTTGTTCGGGATTTCGAAATTCATACCATGTCATCAATGGTTGTGTGTGTTTGATTCTTTTGAAATCCTTCTCGACGCGTTTTCATCATGTTAAATCGGGCGGGGATTGTAAAAAGACCATCGATGACTGAAGCCCCGCCCTAGGACGCCAACATTAGCAAACAGGCAAACAGTGCAGCTAAAGCAAGACGCGCGACCTAGTTGCGTTTTCAATTGGCGTACGATTCCAAGTTTCTGGCCTTTTGTTCGGGGTTTTGTTTGGCCATTGGGATCAACAAAATACGGCCGATTGTTACTACAATTGGGAAATCATCGCTATGTGCCCTTAGATGGCTCGCTTGTTTTCAGTTCATTTTTGTAATATCAATAGTAAGCGAGAAGCTTTAGCACTACATTTTTTTGGGTATCACTAGGACCTTTAGGGAAAAAGAGCGAGACTATCATAGTTATCAGTTGTTGTTCTGCCATGGATTGTTGTATTATGGCATTGTATGCACATCAATGATGACGAGTGCAAGCCTTGCAGATTCTCTATAAAGATCGATGTCTGCCTATAATTCTCTTTAATCTGCTGACTTGATTTTTTGGCATCTGCCAAGTAACTTCTTCGACGCAGATTTATTACTTCCATGCGACTCAATAGTTTATTAGTTTTGAACGCTCTTGCTGAATTGGCTTTTGCTGCAGCTTTGCCAGTGCCCATAGCGACGATCCAGGGCTCTCAGGTTATATCAGGTGCGTTGGATGGTAATGTTGAGACCTTCAAAGGTATTCCATTTGCCGAGCCTCCAATAGACGATCTTAGATTTAAAAAACCTGTTGAATACTCAGGTACTTATGATGGGCTGCAAGCCAACAATTTCAGGAACTCATGTATACAGCTAGACCCAGGGTCAATGTTGAAAACGCTCGACAACTTGGTAGGGTTTCTGGACCTCTTGCCAGAATTCGCAAGCGCAGCAATAGATAACACCGTGAAAGATACATTTTATATGTCTGAAGACTGTTTGTACCTCAATGTGTTTCGCCCTAAGGGAACTCAGTATACAGATAAACTTCCGGTAATGGTGTGGATTTATCCAGTGCAAGCTACTCTGGTACGCCATTTGTCGAGGAATCCGTCGCGATGGGCCAACCCGTGATTTTCATCTCTCTCAACTACCGACTGGGACCATTTGGATTTCTAGGGGGCTCAGGCCCAGCAAGCGAGAACAACACCAACGTTGGTTTGCACGACCAGTGCGAGGCATTGAAATGGATTCAAGACAACATTGCTGACTTCGGTGGCGACCCCACCAAAGTTACACTTTTTGGCGAGTCTGCAGGTGCCATTTCAACTGCTCATCATATGGTGGCCTACGGTGGAGACAACAACTACAAAGGTAACCCATTGTTTAGCTCTGCCATTCTGCAGTCGGGAGGCGTTCTGGCCGGCTCTAATGTTACAAGCGTTGCACCACAACAACAGTACCAACACTTTATCAAGTTTGCCGGATGCGACGGTAAAAGTAGCGATTCTGCTACCATGGCTTGCTTGAGGTCGCTTCCTTCTTCCAAACTCGTTGAAGGGTTCAACTCTTATGGTATCGAAGATTTTTATGGCTATATCACAGAGTTTTTTAGTTATTCACCACGGCCTGACGGTGACATTATACCTGACGATGCTTACACTCTTGTCAAAGAAAACAAGATTGCACCAGTGCCTTTCATCAGTGGTACTAACGAAGATGATGGTACTATCTTTGGGTTAGTTGCAATCAATATCACTACCAATGGCGATCTGAGGAACTGGACCGAGTTTCTGTTTCCCCAAGCTAGCAGTGATACAATTTACAATTTGCTGGATAATTACCCTAATGATTTTTCAGCGGGCTGTCCTTATCGCCGTGGTATCCTTGACGGACTTACCCTTGAGTACAAGCGATTGAGCAGTATTTTCAATGACTTTCTGTTCAAAGCCCCCAGTCGTTACATGCTACAATCCAGTAAACAAAAGTGCTGGAGCTTCCAGTCTAGTGTTTTCCACGATGTTGTCCCTATTCTTGGAACTTTCCATACTTCAGACCTGTTGTTCCAATATAACGTGAACCTTGGCCCTTCTAGTTCCTACCTCAAGTACTGGATTGCATTTGCCAATCATCACGATCCAAACGTGGGTTCTGATCTACCAAATTGGAAAGAATACTCAGAAGAAGGCAAAGAGATGCTGGACATTGGATCTCTACGGAATGCCATGTCAACAGATGACGCCAGAGAAGGCGCCATTGATTTTTTGGTAACTGATACAGGAATCAGAATTTGAATTCAAGTTGGGGTGTATATGTAAGTGAGCTGCACAGGTTCAGCTTTTGGAAAGAGCATTATTTATTGAGAATTTAGTTTACAGTAACTTTATACTACCTTCATGAAATTTTTGAAAGTTTACAAACCAACCAATCCTAGTAGAGTGCTCAGCTTTTTTTTTTTTTTTTTTTTTTTTTTTTTTTGAACATTTTGCAAACTATGACAAATGGACCATAATGTAAAACTCTACCCTTTATTTCCCAGTGCCTTCTTGTATAAGTCGTTGTCATTAATGAGGCAGGGCTGGTTAAGTATTCATGTGCCTCTACGTCAAGTGCCTCAGCTTTTCTCTTCCGGGTCCGCGGTTTGTCTAGGCCTAGGATAGTTCGAAAACGATAAAATGCAAGAATTGTTACCTTATGAACCCCCAAAACAAGTCCATAATCTCTACGCAAGATGTGTTGTCTCTCAAGGTAATGTATGTACTTGTTAAAGCCTCCTGAAGGAGCTTTCCCCGTACAAACGTTGTACTGAAGTAAACTAAGAAAATGTCTGAATTGTTGACCGTGATTCGTCCATGGATATCGTCCACGGATAATGTTATAATAGTTCTTTGAACTGTTAACTCTATTCTTCAACTTGTTGTAATAACTAACGTTCTATATAACTCACCTTTGAACTGTTCACTCTATTCTTCAACTTGTTGTAATAACTAACGTTGAAGAAGAAGAAAACTTTTCCCAAGGTGAGAAGTATTTAATTTCTCATAATAAAATCTGCACGTGTTCAGCTCACTTCACAACAGATAACGTTCCTGAAGAAAATCAGCATAGGTCCCCGTGATTGTTACTAATTTATTAGTCACTGAATTGTTTGTAGTGGTAACATCTATGATTGGTCATTTATCATGATAGGAGAGTAATTTTGCCTAAACAGATTATCAAAATATCACTTGAAATGTACTAATATTATTGTTACGATAGTGCCAGGCGGATCTAGTGATGTCGCATAGAGCCCATGGTGTGGCCATCAGCTTCATTGGTTGGCTCATTCGATGCCATCTAAATATCCAATACAAAAAAGATATGCAGTCACACAAATACACGCCACATCACATTGTGACACGAATGACATGAGAGCATTTGTTTACAGACAATTTATCAATGGAGCTTGATTTACATGGACTCTATATATTGGTCAATATTTAACCATGATCAAGAGTAGGTACACATTTTATTAAACATTGCGTTAAGAAAGTAGGAAACATATGGGCCATACTTGGAATAGATGTCTAAGAATCGCACTATTGGTCACAATTTTCTCTTGGAGAAATACTTGTGGAAAACAGTGCCATACACAGCACATAAAAATTTGAGTTTGTAAACTACATGCACTTAAGTTCAGAGCCCCTATACTCGTCTTCGCAAAGGTATCAAGTTATTGGCACATGCTGGAAACATTGCGTCATCTCAAAATATCACCAGTACTCGTCTTATTTGCTCATGGGCTGTGAACTGACATTGATTAATAGAAGTAGGTAGGAACCTCTTCAGACCTTGTGCTATACAAGTGTACCCTAATGAAGTACGTTATCCTTACATATAAAATACAGTATTAAATAGGCATCAAGGGTATTGAAAAAGCAACAAGTTTGTCAACGAAACGAAATGATAATTCCAATACAGTCACATAGTGAGAGTCAAAACTCGAGACACTCCGTGTGATAGCTATTCATCACTGAATTAAAGGCCGTATTAAGATGAGAGTGAAGTTATTTTAGAAAAAAAACTTGAGGTTTATGTGGGAAAATCACAGTCACTAACTTAGCAGGTGTCATTGATCTGCATAGAAAACGTTAATTTGGGTTGGGGCCAGAAGAACATGGCGTAGTTCTTGGTAACAATCACGTGAGTTGAACAGTGTTAGTATCCCGTTGTAGACTTCATAGAGGCGTTGAAAGGATTTTTTTAAATATTGATTTCAAATGTATTTTTTTTTTTTAAGTTGGTAATAATCAAATTTCACCTGATACATATCAGTTTCCTACATTTTCCGTTGTCTGTCTAAAGCTGAAAAAAAAGCATATCAGACCCTTGTGTAGACCGAAAGCGTCAAGTTTCGAGCAACCTCTAATTTACCAGTCCGAGAGTTGAGTAATAGTTGAGCTGGGACAGCCTGGGAGACGTATTTACACACAAAGCTATGGAAAAGATAGTATAACTTTTTGATCTTGAGACCTTGCTAGTGCGCAGAAGCTGAAATGCTAGGTGAACTGGGTAGTTTATAGAAACCACCCATTGTCTAAGTATTTATACATGATTGTGCCTGAATTTCGTCACAACCTTTTTAATAAAGTTATAACTATAAGTAAGTACTATTAAGGCAAAGTACAAGGTGCCAGCAAATACTTGCACACGCGCATTGGACGCATCTCGTGAATTATATCCGAACAATTTCACATTGAGCCAGAAAAAAGTTGAGAAACTTATTATGGCATTATAACATGATAATTACTCTAGCATCATGATTGTACTCAATTTTTGTGATGTGTTAACGCTGAGAAAATCCTTTGGCCATTCCAGTATTGAGGTGTTTCCTCTACTTACTGGCCGTGGTACTGCAAATGGTGCTAACTAGCCTTGTTGCGCGCTACTTTTTTCCACAACAGCAAAATCCACAGCTATAATTTCAACAAACCTGCTAGGAACCTGTTGTTCTCTGACTTGCACTATTTTTGCACATGATCTTTTCAAAGTACCCATGAACAAGCATTTTTGTGCCGAGAGATCCGTTAAATGTCATTGATACGTCTCTTCACTACATGCTTTTCGCACATGTAAAATTTGTCTTTCCGCTTTTCATATGTTTCCTTCTCTTGGTTTGTTTTTGGAGTCCAGAATAGGGAAGGAAAAAAACACGCAAGGTACGCACCGCTGCCAATATGTGGAGCATCTTTACATAGCTAATATTCATCAGCATTAACTTCTTTTACCATGGTCAATGATAGCGCACCAAAAAAGGCCATGCTTTACTTTTTTATGTGGCTAGCCCTCAATGATAGGAGAATCTGTAATGGCTCATTTGTCAAAGATTTCCAAGCTACCGGGGACATAAGAGAACACAATATGGACAACTCAGAAAACAAGTTTCACAGTCACGAGCAAATATCTTTCTCTCATCGGAAAAACACTTTGATAACCATACAGCAAGTAGAAATAATTACGATTTTGAAATGGCAGAGATTTCTTTTTCAAAAAAACTGACAAGAAAAAATACGAACTGGAATTAAATTGACCAGGAGAACCTGAAAAAGAACCGATCAATCAATACGAGCTACAATTCCTGTTGGAATTCCCGAGGTATTCTGAACCGGTACACTTGAAAAAAATTGTTTATAAATATTAGGCCGTTTCTGTACAAGATCAGTTTATATTCGTCAACAAAACATTTGTGTCTTCTTTCACTTTATGCGACTCAATCTTTTGTTTCTGGCCACTGCCTTGGCAGGCGGTGCGTCTGCCGCCGCTGTTCCCGTACCCACGGCCAAAGTCAATGGCAACCAAGTTATCTCCGGTGTCCTTGAGGGAGATGTCGAGACCTTTAAAGGTATTCCTTTTGCCGAACCCCCCTTGGGCGACCTTCGTTTCAAAAAGCCTGTCAAGTACAAGGGTACATACAACGGTCTTCAGGCTGACGACTATCAACATGGCTGTGTTCAAATCAACCCTGGGGCGTTTTGGACTATCCTTGACAATTTGATTGGCCTGACCTCTTTATTGCCTGGCTTCGCTAAGACTCCATTCTATGACACAATCCATGGAACTGTTGACATGGGCGAGGACTGCTTGTATCTCAATGTGTTTCGGCCCAAGGGTACCAAGCCCACTGACAAACTACCTGTCATGGCGTGGATCTTTGGCGGTGCGTTTGTAGTTGGCTCTTCGGGGACTTACAACGGCGACGTCTATGTAGACAAGTCAGTTGAAATGGGTCAGCCCGTTATTCTTGTGAGCATCAACTACCGATTGGGTCCCTTTGGATTTTTGGGCGGCTCGGGTCCTGTGAGCGAGGGTAACACCAACGTTGGTTTGCACGACCAGCGCGAGGCTCTCAAGTGGATCCAGGACCACATTGCCGAGTTTGGTGGTGACCCCAGCAAGGTCACAGTCTTTGGCGAGTCTGCGGGAGCCATGTCGATTGGCGCTCAGTTGATTTCGTACGGAGGTGACAACACTTATGACGGCAAGAAGTTGTTTTCCGGCGCCATCATGCAGTCTGGAGGTGTGCTGAGCAGTATGGATGTCAGTAGTCCAGCTCCCCAGCGTGAGTACGAAAACTTTGTCAAGAACGCTGGGTGCGCCGATCAGGGTAGCGATGCTGCAACCATGGCATGCCTTAGAACTCGTCCTTTGACCCAGCTCAACAAAGGGTTCAACTCCTATGGTATCAAGGAGCTGTACGGAGTTGTCACGGAGTTTTTGGGGTACACCCCTCGTCCCGACTGCGACATCATTCCTGGCGACCCTATTACTCTGCTCCGCGAGAACAAGATTGCACAGGTTCCCTTCATCACTGGATCCAACGAGGATGACGGAAGTATTTTTGGATTGCTCGGCTGGAATGTCACTTGGAACTCTGAGGTCAATGACTGGATGCACTTCCTGCTCCCCAAGGCCAGCGATAGCACAATTGATACTGTGTTGAAGAAGTACCCCTGGGACCCTCTTGTGGGCTGCCCCTACCGCACAGGTTTGTTTGACATTGCGACAATCCAGTACAAGCGCTTGGCGAGCATTATGAATGACTTTTTGTTCAAGGCTCCTGCTCGCGTTCTCCTTCAATTCAGCAAGCAAAAGCGCTGGACTTTCATGTCGAGTGCCCTGCACCTCGTACCCATTGTGGGAACCTTCCACGCCAGTGACCTCTTGTTCCAGTGGATTCTGGGTTTCGGTCCTTCTGATTACTACCGCAAGTACTTCATCTCCTTTGCCAACCACGGGGACCCCAACTACGGCACCGAACTGCCCAACTGGAGCGAGTACACCAACGAGGGCGAGGAAATGCTGCAAATCCACTTGAACAGCGTGGAGCAAAGTGCTGACAACTTGAGAAAGGACCCAATCAACTACTGGCTGACCCAGAACGATGCCAGAATGTAACCGGCAGAAGCTCAAGACTAATTTTTTTTTTTTTTCCCTATACTATATTCTAATTCAATTTTGATGATATCAATTGTAATTAAAGTACACTTTATAGCTTTCACCGTCAATTAATCACGAGCGTCGACGCAAACCCCAGGCGAGCTGCGCTGTCTGAGCCCTGTCTCAGAGTCAGACGCTGGGCCCCGTGACCGGGCGATCACGGTTCGGGTCGGTTGATTGTGGGATGGATCTGCTGTTCCGTCGGGTAAATCCAACAGTTTTGCAAATTTTGGGTGGGGGAAATCGGAAATCTGTGGGCTTGGAGACCACACAACACAACCACCCACCGGCTCGACACGCGCACGGGACTGCTGCTGCTGCTGCTGCTGCTGCGAGTGGGCTGGCGACGGCAACGGCGACTGCGACTGTAAACAGGACCTGGTGCCCGGTGTTTGACGGCCTGGCAAACGGCGCGCGATGCTCGACCCGGACCCGGCGACAAAGGCGTTACCCCGCGTGCGCGTCGGTTGTTGCGTTTCCTGCGTTTCCTGCGTTTTTGAGTGTATTTCCTGCGTTTGGCGCATTTCCCGCGTATCCACCGTTCTCCGCCGCCCAAACGCGCCCAAACGAGCGTATTCCGCTGCATGGCACGGCTTCATCGGTGAAAAGTTTAATTCGCCAATGAAAATATCTGACACCAGCAGGCTGTGTTTATAAGACGCCCATTCTTCTTCTCCTCTTCCTTCGACTTTGTTGATTCCACGACTCAGTATAATATATAGAAAAGCATCAACAGCAGCTTTCCCGCCCAAGAGCCATGCTGTTGAACGCACTCATCCAGCTGACGGCCGCTGTGGCCGCCGTCAACGCAGCCGCAATTCCCGTCCCCACCGCTACCCTCAACGACAACCAGGTCATCTCCGGTCTCTACGAGGGCGAGGTCGAGACCTTCAAGGGTATCCCCTTTGCTGAACCGCCAGTCGGTACTCTGCGCTACAAGAAGCCCATCAGATACTCTGCCTCCTATGCCGGTCTCCAGGCAAATGTTTACAAGGACTCGTGCATGCAAGTCGTCTCAAACAGCAGCTACAGCCCCGAGCTGCTCCACCAGCTGCCTTCTTTCGTCGTCACTGCCCTCAACTCGTCGTCCCAAGAGCCTCTGGTCATGTCTGAGGACTGTCTCCACCTCAATGTCTTCCGCCCAAGAAACACCACTGCTGATGACAAGCTCCCCGTCATGGTTTACATTTACGGAGGGAGTTTCCTTACCGGCTCCGCCCCCTCTTCTCCAGGCAACAAGTTTATTGAGGAATCCATTGCCATGAACGAGCGCGTCATTTACGTCTCTTTCAACTACCGGTTGGGAACCTTTGGCTTCTTGGGAGGTGCCGGCCCTACTGGCGAAAACAGCACTAACGTTGGTCTGCACGACCAGCGTGAGGCTCTCAAGTGGGTTCAGGACCACATTGCCAACTTTGGAGGTGACCCTGAACAGGTCATGCTCTTTGGTGAGTCTGCCGGTGCCATGTCTGTTGGTCACCAAATGGTCGCTTACGGAGGTGACAATACTTACAATGGCAAGAAGCTCTTTAGCTCTACCGTTCTCCAGTCGGGTGGTGTTCTCAGCAGTTTGGACGTCAACAGCACTGCTCCTAACAGTATCTTTGAACTTTTTGCCCATGCTGCCGGTTGCGGTGAAGAAGAGAGCCCCAAGGATGTCATGCTGTGCTTGCGCGGATTGCCCGACGTTAAAGTACTCGCTGCTCAGGCCGAGGTTCTCGCCACTGCCGGATACGCTAGCACATTTCTAGGTCTTTCTCCTCGTCCCGACGGTGACATTCTCCCCAGCGACACGTTCACCCTGGTCAAGGAAAACAAGATTGCACAGGTCCCATTCATGGTTGGAACTAACGAGGATGACGGTACCATGTTTGGTATCCAGTCCACCAACATCACCAACAGCACCGAGGTCCAAGCCTGGACTCACCAAATGCTTCCTGGCGCCAACGCTAGCACCATCAAGACCCTTTTGGAGCTTTACCCTCAAGACCCTGCTGCCGGCTGCCCCTACCGTCGCGGTGACAAGGACGCCATTACCCCCGAGTACAAGCGTTTGTCCAGCATTCTCAATGACCTGCTTTTCAAGGCTCCCAGCCGTCTTCTCCTTGAGCACTCTACCCAGAAGCACCGCTACTCTTTTACTTCTACCGCCCTCCACGACCTTGTCCCTGTTCTTGGTACTTTCCACGCCTCTGACATTTTGTTCCAATACTTTGTCGACCTAGGTCCCTACCAGTCCTTCCGCCGCTACTGGATCTCCTTTGCCAACCACCATGACCCCAACCACAACACTGACGGCTTGGCCCAGTGGGACGCTTACACCAAGGAGGGTAAGCAGGAGCTCGACATTCAGTTCTACCAGAATGAAATGAGCAACGACACTGTCAGAGCCAAACCCATTGAGTTCCTGCTCACCAACGAGCAGGTCAGAGTCTAGTGGCTCTAATCTAATTTAGCCTGTGCATACTGGCTTTCTTCTCTTGTTAATATATTATTGTTTATAATAACCTGATACCTTAATTTTAATACCTTCTTAATCACAGTTTTTTTCTTCACACTTCGGTTTTGATATAATATGTTTCAAGTTGCTCTATTTTAAATTTTTAATATTGTGCCCTTGCTAAACTAGGCGCTATCCGTGTGTGCACTGTTTTCCTCGGTAGGTATGCGAGGACCTTCTGCACCGTTCTTCCACGCCATCCTGCCACATTGACCAGACATAAGTCTTCCAGTGATAATCCCACGATTTTCCGTCCAGGCTCCCCATTTCGACAGCCCCGAGAATTGGATTTCCGGGGGCCTGGCGCAAGTCCAGAATTTCGTGCGCGCACGGCAGTCCGTACTGCTTGCGGTGGCGGCCTGTGCACCGCGGCCACTCAAACCAGGGATCGCTTACTTGCCGGTCCATCCAGTGCCTAGCCCGCTCGTACTGCTCTGAAACAAGGTCCAGCGCAGGGACTGTGAATTCGTCTTGGAACATCATGCGTGCAGGATAGATGTTGTTAGCATTCGACAAGGGCGGGATGCATACACATGTTCTGATAAAACGTTTCAAACCGTCTGTTACTAATCTTCAAAAGCTCCGAGATGGTCCAATGCAGGTCGTTTTTTGTGCACCCAAGAGCGTCCTTGTGTTCAGAGCGAAAGATTTGCGGCGCCATGAGCGATGTGTACCCAAAGTTGCGGTATCGGCTCGTGTGGACAGTAGCCCAGTCGCGAGCAATAGGCATGTATGTCTTGCGCAAATAATCCACAATCAGGGGCTGCGAGGGCCGCCACCTGGTCTCTAGATTGATCCAGGCTTGTGCAAATTCAGGTTCCGTTTGGGCATCACAAACGCGTTTCCAAGCGGCCTTGAAGTTCTCTCGCGCCGCTTGGTCACCTTTGTATACAATGGGATCGTCGCCAGGGCTGTCGACTTCGTTGTCATCGCTCGAGTTCCCCATCTGTCGGTGTGATCGCTTACGACCACGGGGCCGGGGGCGGCTCTCTGTAGGGCTGCACGTAATGTCGGGCGTCTTCTGCCATTTTTTGCTGCGTAGCAAGTTAGCAATGTCCTGGTTCAAGCCCCAGGTACAAAGTTGTTTTGGTACGCCAAAAACTTTATCCACTGCTGCTCGCACCACGCTGTCGAAGCTAGTAATGACAACTTTTGGGTAAAATTCGGCCGCATCCCGCTTGTGATGTTTGGCGAGCTTTTCAACTTGTTGCTTGAATTCAGCCAAACCCCACTCAACAAAATCTTCCTTGTCGTGGGTAGAGAGGACGTACGCAACTGTAAGTATAGCCCCTGTCGAAGACACGGCATTGATTTGCATGAGTTTCAAGTCGTACTGGTTGGAAATGAACATCGTGTCGACCAACATGAGATTCCCGAACTGTCGCCAAGTCAACAAGCCTTCTTCCACAAAGAAAATTAGCCGAAATGGTTCGCCCTTTTCACGATGTGCCTTATATTGAAAGTTCCAATTCTCAAGCAGCTTAAGTCCCTTTCTTGACGACTCAAGCTCGTGAAACGGCGTGTCACTATTGCTGCTACTTCTGGTGCTGTTTCTCGCACTTTTCCTAGCATGGGATACCTTCTTGCCCGTGATTTTCATACCCAAGTATTCTCGGCCAAGCAAGTCTATACACGACTCTGGCGTACCCCAAGCGCAATAGTAGTTCAATATGTTGTCTGCAATAAGAGATGCTTCGTTGTAATCATACTCAATATCTGCGGCATTCACCTTGGATCTCGGGTGACTCTTGAACAAAATCTCGGCTTTCCATGTACCGTCGGGCATGACTTTGTGCCGCAGTGACGCCTTTTGTAGATTGTCGACGAGGAGCGAAGACTTGCTGTAGATTGGTGACTTTTCATACCTCCGTAGGTACTGCTCAGTCTGAATAGTTCCCTTACGATAGGGATTTTCAGGTGGGGTAGGCTCACCTAACAGGCGCAATCGGTAGCCATCTTCGACAAGTTTGCCGTCATCGTAATGGTAGTCACCATCCTCGTCATCCTCGTCGTCATCTAGGCATAGTTCAGGCTCTTTATTCGGAAAACCAGGAATCGGTTTCATTGGATCTACGCAATCTCGACAAGTCTTCCGAACATGTTTTTTAGTATTAGCTGCCTGGGCGGCTGCTTTAGTTTCCCTCATTTTTCTCACGGCCCTGGCATGCATAAGGGAAGAAGCCAACTCGTTGACAGCAGCGTCACTATGAACCAACGCTGGATTGGATGTCAAGAGCGTAGTGTCACGCGACGGTTGAGATAAAGTCTGGGTGTGTTGTCCCTTGTTGCAAAAGGCTGGGTAGGGCGAGTAACCGTTGGTTGACGAGGAAGCGGAGAGCTCGATGGTTGAAAATATGTATTCTGTGTACCGGTCGACAATGTGTGCGACGATGAGGACGGACCATGCCCTTGACGTGCAGATGGGGTATAAGTGTTGAAGCTTTGCTCGCTACCTGAGGGATTGCCCAAACGCGACGTAGGCAGTGTCGAAGGCGAGACCGACACTCGCTCGTTAGTAAGAAACTGAGACGTGGCATTTGAGCGTTCCAAGCGAGACTGGTGCCCATTAGCTCTGGAAGTCGGACGGACATTTACAGCACTAATTTCAAAACTTGGTGTGCTCATGGAGGTGCTTGTGAGTGAACTGTAACCGCACTGATTTCGATGTCAGAGTCATCCTCGTCATGGACAAGCCCAAGATTGGGCCCACAGCCAACAGAAGACTCTGCCCTCACGTCAATTCTTTGCTCGTACATCATTTTGATTGCGCGGTGGCTCCGAGTAAAAGTAAATGGCAAAGGTTGTTGAAGGTTGAAAGTTCACGGTCCCCTTCTGCTTAGAAAAAATTTCCCTTTTTAGTTAAATCACTTTGACGCGTAAACATTAAACGCGCGGCTGAGAACGCGTCAATACCAATCATCATGTGACTTGAGTCCAAGGGCGCGAAACCAAAAATCAACAATTAAACTTATAGAGATGCAATGTGAAGACTTGGAAGTATCCATTCAACCTAATTATCGTACTTATTCCTATATCGATGATGTAGCAGAACTATTAGCGTATAATTTTACAAAACGACAAAAAATATATGATTGTACAGAATCAAGTAGACGTAGAGGTTTTGCTAGTTGGATGCAGAAGCCACTGGCTACTCCAGTTAGAAACGTCAAGTGGTTCGCTAGTGTACGAATTCTTGTCCTTGTCGTACGTAACACTAGCAAAAATTTTGTGTGCGCATGGAAGCCCATACTGCCTTGAGAGCTCGCGTCTGCAAAGCATTGGCTCAAAAGCGGGATCATCTGCTTTCAATCTAGCCCACTCACAAGCTTTTTTATATTCTCCCAAAACAATATCCAAGGCTCTGTGTGAGTATAGCCCATGAGCTTGCTGTAAAAGAGGCAACCGATAAATGTCAGGAATTTCTTGGGACTGAAAATGGACTGCATCTTGGTACTTCTTGTGATCCTCAGCGCTCCGCTCAAGCAAATAATTGACTATTGCATACAAGTCCAGCCCTGAAGATTCGATAAATTCTTCATACTGCCCACGTTGTGCTCCATTGATATAAGCAGAAGAGGTGCCGAAATTTCGATACGCATTGGTAAATATTGGGGACCACAAAGGTATATTAGAAAGGTAGCGGCCGTCGACGTGAGAGAATACCAGGGGCTGGGCTTTAGACCAATTCTTCTTGAACTTGTCCACCGCAGCTGGGTATACCCTCATATCTGCTGCTTCCATTACAGATCAAGTTCATTGCAGCTTCGTGTTTTTCAACAGCAGCTTTGAAAAGGTCAACACCCTTCTCGATGTTAGATACGCCACCCCTACGGCTCACTGTATAAGCAACGGGAAATATCAAGCCAATAGCTGTTAATGCATAGAACGTTGTAACGAAAAATTGATCGGAACCATTTGTGCGAGAATAATCAATTATCAGAACGTCATGGTAAGTGTTCCAAAAGTCCATAGCCGACTTTGTTAGGAAAAAGAGAAAAAAGTTCATAGTTCCATCCTTGAAATAACTGATATCATCATCATCGTCATCGTCATAGATACTGCCAAAAAAAGTAGGAGTATACAAGCGGGCTCTCTCTTGATAAGGAACCAAGTCAAGCTTAGTTTTGTACTCAATGCCTTGCTCCTCAAGTAGCTCAAAGCCCGATGTTGTTGTGCGAAGAGCGTGAAACGGCAGAGTTCCGAGCAGTTTAAAGTTGGTGCAACGAATCATCATTGTTATGGACTTGAACCTGGCTTGGAATATATTCCAAAAGCCAAATGGATTAGAAAACTCATTGCAGTACTCCTTTTTGAGAAAAGCACCAACTTCTTTGCTGGCGTTCAATTGAGCATGCAGAAGACCAGTGTTGTACTGGTCACTAGGATGACCTTTGAGAAAAACTTCAGCAACCCATGATCCGTCAGGCAAAGTTTTGTGCTTTAGGGTAGCATCGAATACCTTTTTGCCAGGGCCTACCTGCCCTTGAAAGTTGATGACAGTGTAATCGTCTTGTGTCTTGGCTTCTTCTAATTCGAGGAGGACTTTGTCTTCCTGGTCTCTGAGTCGAGCCTCCCTTTCTTGAAACGTTTCGTGACTTCTCTGGTAAATAGGTCTTTGGATCACGAATCGTGGCAAAAGCGCGTTTCTTGTAGCAAGCAAGTTTCGTGTTTGAGTTTCGCGAAACCTTGCACTCGCGTGCTGACTAATATTTTTTCTGGACCGATTCATGCTGGTACGGCTGAACTTGAATCAAGCCATTTCGACAAGGGACGAGTTGGCCAGCTGAGAGTTACATGAAGACAGACAGTTGTTGGCTAGTAACCCGTCACCAAAAGTCTAGTTCGTTGTGTACGTATGACTAAATGATGAGAAGCAAATTTGCTTTATGATAATGCCATGCGGATGTGGTTTTTAATATGAGTCCTTATATGGTGCAAAACTCTGTGGCGTACAAGTATTGTTATTTTTGTCAAGGAAGAAAACAGAAAGAAAGACAGTCTGCAAGCAGAAGTGAATATCTCTACACGCTGGTTGCCAATAGCACTTTATTTCCTTTCAGACATTGCCATCTTCTAGCTGACCAAGTTGTCCAAGGTGCTATCCGATGGAAGTCGCTACTAGAACTTGATATAGTCCAACTTGACCAAGGCCTCAACCCTACAAAATTCCTCTTACCCTCACAATATGTCTTGCCAGAAATAATGAAAACAGTTTTTGTCTACATGATTTTGTCTACCAGATTTTTCTCTTCCATATTTGGACTACTCGGATTTGGTCTGAGCTAGATCAACACAATGGCAAGAAGTTCTTTAGTCGGGTGGGCTCCTCTTCACCAAGAAGCGGGTTATAATCTAGTTACTTGGTGCACACAACGCTTGGTTTTGCCATGGCCTGATACATAATTTTTCTTTTTCAATATCTTTTGAACTATCTACAACTTTTGTATAACAAGCTGTCCTATGATCAATCCGTTTCCTTGCCTGCCTTTGAGCTCAAGTTTCGCTGGCTTTTCTCTTGCCCATGATATCATAATTACTAAGCTAGGCGCTTGTTTCTTAGTCACACACACGCATGCACCTCATGTCCAAAGCGGGCTGGGACAGGTCAAGGCGCCAGGCCCATCACCTTCCCGCATGTCTCAGGCCTAAACTGCGGGTCTGCGACGGACTGGAGTGACGGGCTGGTGGTAATTCAGTGCTGTGGGCGATGTTGCCAGACAAGCGTGCGGCCGAAACAGCTCCAAACAGTGCTGCAGCCGCGAGCCCACTTGGCCTGTGGTTGGGCTTGGTGCATCTTCCGTAAGAGCCGTCCGTAGTCCGTAGCGAGACTAGTTCGCAGCGAGTTCGCCAGTGAGTTCGCGGTGAGACAGGCACTTGCGCGGGTGATCTGAGCGCTACCCGGCCAACCCTGCGCTCGTAACAAAGACGCCTCGACGCGAAACCAAGCACACACCAACGGCGCCAGACGCCAACGACGCGTCGTTTTAGCTCATCCCCTTGGAAACGCGTGCGGCAGCCCACACAAAACCGGGGCGAGACGCGTCGTGTCCTGTTTGAGGATCCCTCGGCGCATTGCTTTTTGCTGCCCGTTTAGGAAGTAATTAAGAGAAACGCCGGACGGAGACCAAACCCCTGAGTTCCCTTTTGGGCGGCAGTGCGGCTCAACTGCTTCCTTATTGTCCCAAACAGGCAAGCGCTTTGAGTGGAGCGGCTTCGACCCAAAGTTCAGCACACAAGTTTATTTTTAACCAAAAGAAAACCCCGAAAATTTACCACCAGAAAATTATCATCGTCGCTGGCAAACTCTTCTTCTTCCCTACCTGTTTCCTCACCTTCGTCTCGCGGGAATTGACGCTCTCGGCAGCTGCAAGTGGCCTTGACTTGATGTGTTATTAGCTTGCGTGTTTGGTTGTTTTCTAGTCCTTCTTTTTGTACCCTTCGTCATTCGTTTAGTCCCCTATTGTTTTAGCCCCTTGACGCTCATTTTCAACTACCATACCATCACCATCACGGCTGCTGTCTCAAACAACTTCTTGGATACTATCCGCCGGCTCAACCTTATTCAACTACCGACCCTCGTTTTGTCTACACTTCTACTCACTCCTTTTCAATGCAAATAATCAGCAGCCTGGCTGCTGCGCTTCTGCTGAGCTTCACATCAAGCTCGACCGCTACGCCGATATATTCGTATCCAATTTCTCTACAATATCCACCGTTAATACAATACGGCCAGTCATACTCGTACCAAGTCCCGGCAGACTCGTTTACTTCTTCCGACAACACGCCAGTAACTTACAACGCAACAGGCCTTCCGGACTGGCTCTCCTTCGACTCTGCTACTCGCACCTTCTCCGGCACAGCGCCATCGGGACCATCGTCGCCCCAAAACAACGACATTTGGTTCGAGTTTTCCGCCTCTGACAACTCTGGCGACCTTGCTGTAAACTCGTCCCTTACTGTCACTAATATCGACGTCACAACCCTTAATGACACCTACGAGCTAACGTCGGCTCTTCAGCAGGTGTCTGGCAGAGTCGCCAACTCCAACACTGTAATTCTCACACCAAACCAGCAGTTTTATATCCCGCTTTCTACTGCAGCTTTCAACTTGAGCTCAGAGAGCCCTGTGATTCAATATCTTGCGCTCACTTCCTCGCACGCTCCGTTACCTAACTGGATTTACTTTGATTCTGGAGCATTCGCGTTCTCTGGGCAGGCCCCAGCTGTCAACTCTGACATTGCTCCTTCAGAGTCCTTTTCCTTTAGCTTGTTTGCGGTCCAAGTGACTGGAACCTCTAGTGCTGCCCTCGATATTGACATTCAGGTCGGCGCTCATCAATTCTCCACCAATGTTACTGCCTTTAATAAGACAGTCCAGCCTGGAGATTCTTTCACCTATCAAATCCCACTTGATGAAATGTCTCTGGATGGCAACTCTGTCTCTTCTTCCAACATTACCAATGTGACGAGCAACAGCGACTGGCTTTCATACGACAACTCGGCTACTTCGATACGAGGAACTGTCCCCGAAAACTTTTATGGCGAAAACTATACCGTCACTGTTACCGACGTTTACAGCGATTCTATTGAAATTACTCTAGCTTTGCTTGTAAACGGCACAAGTGACTCTTCTTCTTCGAATGGCACTCTCTTCACACAGAGCTCCATTTCATCACCCAATGCTACTATTGGCAAATATTTCACATTTACTTTGCCCGATTCTGCGGTCAACTCGAGTTCCCACGCCAACGTCAGCGTCTCTTACGACCCTCCTGCTTCGTGGCTTTCGTTCAATCAAGACAACTTGACTTTCACTGGTAGTGTCCCTGACTCTTTCGGCGACACTAAAGTCACACTTTCCAACAACGACAGCAACGAGGATAAGCTTACCTTTGACATCAAAGCTGTTGATGGCTCGACGTCCACGTCGCCCACTCCTGCCAGTTCAGAGTCAAGCGCTTCGCCTTCTACCGGGTCACACTCTGGAGTGTCGAAAAAGACCATTGCCATCATCTGTGGCACTGTCATTCCAGTAGTGGTTCTTTTAGCTCTATTGGTCTTGTTTTTGTGCTGTCGCCGCCGCAGTTCCAAGCCAAGGTCTATTTCCCGCCCCATTGTCCCTGGTGAGGAAGAAGACGGACTTCGAGAGGTGGAGAAAGCAGAAGCTCTTGCCAAGCCGCCACCAATCATTGTCCGTGGGGAGAAGAGCACTGAGAAGCTTCACCAGTCTTACATCTCGTCAGTCTACACGCCAACCTCTGAGCATTTTTCTTCGTCGCCTAGTCTGGCAACGGAAATCAACATGTACAAGCTCGACAACCCAAAGAAGGGCTACTTTGATTTCCAGGCCTCGCCAATCAGCTACTTTTCTGAAGCTGACAGCAACAACACTCATGTTGACGACCGAATGAATGGTGTCCAGCGCAATATTGTTCAGGACATGGACAACTTCCATCTTGACTCCACTGCCGCTGCAGGAACTGCCGCTGTGCCCACATTCGGAGCAGTGTCGACTTCTGAGCAACAAGCGCTGAATGCAAAGAATTTCGAAGTCCCTCAGGTACCAGCACAAGATGAAGTGTCAGAAACCACGGCAAATCAAGCACCTGGCCAAGTAAGAAACTCATGGCGACAATCCAGTCAACCAGAAAAGAGATGGCACCCTCGTGAGCCGGGTGGATCAAGAGCCACAATTGGTTCAGATGAGCTCCCCAGCATGCGCCTTGTGGGCGATGAGTCCCAACAAGCACAAGTGTCTCGTGATAACTCTTCTCCAATCTTGCGGATCCTGGGTAGCAGCCTTTCAAACCACTCGTCAGACTACTCGGCCAGCGGGCACAAGAGCGGTCACAGTTCTAACTCTGCGTCAATTGGCTCGTACTCTTCTTCCGAGTCAGAAGCTGGTTTCCACCATGGACCCGCTGTGCCTTACTCCAATGCCTCTAATCTGAGATCCATCACCGAGTCTCCACATATGGGCTCAGTTTCCACTGCCACAGTGGGACGCACTGCTGATCCTCACTTTACAGTTGATACCAGTGATGAGGCAAACGATGATTTCCGCACTGCGAGCTCTGGCGACGAGTTCGTTGATGCAGAGTCTAGCGACGACGATGACGAGATTCTTCACCGAAGGGTCAACTCTAGAGGCGAATGGGAATGGTCCCAAATGCCCGGCGCCCGGCCTGTCATGTTTGGTCAAGCGATTGATTCCCCCAACCGCAGTAGCAGCATCTACAGCATGGATGGCGATTCTCGCACCATTACCAGCGTGATCAGACCTTCTGGCGAACCTGTCAGAAACCTCAACCCTCACACTGTCGAGCGGCGACCAAGCACCAAGCTTGTGAACTTTACAAAGGAGCGGTCCGCCAGCATCAACAACAACGAGAACGAGGCAGGTCCGTCTGCCCGGGCAGCTCGGGGCATGAGCACGCATCAAAGTGCGTCGGCCGAGCTGGCGTTCATCTAGTCCAGCTCTTTACGTGAATATATGATGATATAATGATGTCTTTTAATGTGAATAAATAGAAAGAAATGCGGAATGTTTTCAACCTGAATCTCAAGTTCTTGAACCTGTTTCCAAGTGCCCAGCCAGGAGAAGGGAACAGGGACTACTGGCGCTGACTCAGCATCGTATTAAAGACCATACGTAAACCTTCAGCCAAAATTAAATTCCCAAATAATCACCTTGATTTGATAACTTCTCTCTTTTCCAACCCCGACTTCTTGGAAACCATTCGACTTGAGCTTTGAACTTGCCTCTTTGTGTTCTTTGAAAGTTACCAATTGTCTTGAGCGTCTAGTTGGATCGTCCAGTAACGAACATTTTGAAAGAAGAGTACACAAGCAGGGAGGCAATATGGGGCTCTTTTGGGACAGACAAGCGTCTTCACACCTGGCGCTTTGGCTCGCGACACTTTTAGCTGGTCTATGGGTGGCAGAGGCAGCGGCCGGCAAGTCAGCGGCCGACTACTATGTTAAATCGCTGCCTGGCCTCGAAAACTATAAGGACCATGTTCCATTAATGCATGCTGGGTAAGTTGTTGTACTTGACGAAATTGAATTTTCTAACCAGGTAGGCATATTCCAGTCAAGCCGGAACACAATGGCAACTTGTTCTTTTGGAGCTTCCATAGCGAGTTTTCCACGACAAACGTGCAGAAAACTGTAAGTTTGACAAGATGGATTTTGGTGTTGGCGTTGGTAGGAAGTTTGTGGCTAATTTGTCTTAGATCATATGGTTGAACGGAGGACCCGGATGCTCCTCAATGGACGGTGCACTTGTCGAAGTCGGTCCTTTCCGCGTCAAGGATGAGAAGACCTTGATGAAAAACCCTGGAGCTTGGAACAAGGATGCTAACTTGATCTTTGTGGATCAACCCATTGGCGTGGGCCTCAGTACTAGTGACACCGACTCATATATCCACGAACTACCAGAAATGGCCGCTGACATGATTACTTTTTTGGAAAAGTATTTTGAAGTTTTCCCTGAGCAGCAGGAGCACGAATTGTTTCTTGCTGGCGAAAGCTACGCCGGCCAGTACATTCCTTACCTTGCCGACGCAATCAATACGCGCAACAAGAACTTGACCGAACACCCCGAATACAAGGACGAAATCTCGCACATTAACTTGAAGGGTATCATGATTGGAAACGGTTGGATCGACCCCGCTGTCCAGTACATGTCTTACGTTCCCTTTGCATACGACAATGGTCTGGTGAAACAAGGTAGTTCGATTGCCGCCACTTTGGAACAAAAGCAGCGCCAGTGTGTCCAGGCCTTGTCGAAACTCTCCAGTCCCGAAATTGGCAACACTGAATGTGACAAGATTTTGGATACGCTCTTGCAGGAGCTTTATCAAGAAACAAAGCTTGCGGAAACAGACGACAAGGCATGTGTGAACGTTTACGACATTAGAAAGACGGACACGTTTTCATCCTGCGGTATGAACTGGCCACCAGACTTGAAGAGTGTCACGCCATACCTCCGAAGACAGGATGTACTGAACGCTCTCAACATTGACAAGGAAGAGCAAGTCAAGTGGAAGGAGTGTTCGGGCCCCGTGGGCCAGGCATTCAAGGCCAAGAAGTCAGCCCCCGCTAGCACACTTATCCCCGGCATTATCTCAGATGGCGTCGAGGTGCTCATGTTCAACGGTGACCAAGACCTGATTTGCAACCACGTTGGAAACTCTAAGGTCATTGACGCCATTTCGTGGGGTGCCTCGAAAGAAGAGGCCAGCCGGCCTCCTACCAAGGGCGGCCATGGTGGGTTCAAACTAGAAAATGGCGAGACCGAAGAGAGCTGGTACGTTGACGGGCAAGCCGCAGGCACGTTCCAAACGGGCCGCAACCTGACCTACATTAAAGTCTTTAATGCCTCTCACATGGTCCCCTTTGACCTGCCGGAAGTTTCGCTGGCAATGGTCAACCAGTTTATTCGCATTCCTGGCTACGACAAGGAGAGTCAGGCACCCAAAAAAGAAGAGGACAAGGGTGACACTGCTCCCAGCGACGACGAGTCCACGCCAAGCGACGACGGAGAACAGACCGACGCCGAGAAGAAGATCGAGGACGCCACATGGAAGGCCTACTACCGAGCTGGCGCCGTTGCACTTGTAGTCGTTGTGCTGCTCACAAGCGGGCTCGTCTTCTTTGTGTGGCGCAGCCGCCGGCTCGTGCACCACGCCATGCTCCTGAACGAGGCGCGGCCGCGCGGCGTGCACTACGAGGACGGCTCGCGGTCGGGCGACAGCATGGACGGGTTTGACGACGACGGCGAGCGGCCCACGGGGTTCCTGGACTCGTTCTTCTCGGGCATCTCGCGGTGGCAGCGGCCGCATCATGGCCGGTCACTGAGCCGTGGAAGCATGGCCGGCGCCGTGCCGCTCTCAAACTTGCATGGCGGAGGCAAGCGGGACTCGCTCGACAGCATGCTGATCGACTCGGACGAGGATTCAGATGAGGAGGCCAACATTGGTGGCAGCGGTAATGGTGGACTAGATGCTAGCGGTAGCAGGCCGTACAGCGATATCGACGCGGACGCGAGTGTCCAGGAACTTGTCATTGAGCGGCCCAAAGACGCATAAACCGCATCAATATAAAACATCATATACAATACAAGAATAACACACGACAAAAAAACACAATCTATTGATTCTATAACTTCCTCTATAGTTTTTTTTCTTCTTCTATGGAGATTACTCGGTCACGATCTCATTCGGGTCGGGTAGCAAGCGCACGTAGGTATTAAAGTTCTTTGCCTCAATAGACTTGCGGCGACCCTGCAGGTAGTCCATCATCTCTGCATAAGTCTGGGGCAGCACCGAGAAGTAGCGCGGAGGGGCGCCGGGTGGGGCGGACTTGGGTTCGGCGGGGACAAAGTAAGAGTAGGTGAACTGGCCCGTGGGTGTTTTGCGGGCGCGGCCGCTTTGGCTGAGGTCTTCGACACAGGAATCGACGCGGACCTGGACGAGGGTGCCTGGTTTGGAGTTTGTGACGTGGTATGGTGTCTCGCTGTTGCCGGCCTGGCGGTTGATGAACTCGGTGTAGACGACGATCGCCTTGAGGTTGAGGATGGAGCCGACGGGGACTGGGTTGCGGAAGGTGGTGGAGTCAAGGGAGACGAAGCGCGGGATGATGGTGGCGAACTTGGCGGCGCAGGCGTAGGCGAGCTCAAAGGTTTCGCGCAGCAGGTACCCGCCAAAAATCATGTAGGAGTGGTGGTTACGGTGCTGGGGCTGCATGATGGCGGACGAGGTGACGATGGAGTCGGCCATGTGCTTGACGGTGTGGAGCTCTGCGGGGGAGCCCAAAGTCGTGTCCGGGTCCGGTTTTTGTTGCAACCAAATGTTGTGCAAGATGCGGGATTCCTGTTCAGAAGGTGGGACCTGGTTGAGGTCGTTTTTGGCCTAGAGCCGTTTGTGGGCATTGTACTTTTCGGCGCGCACAAAGTCGGCTTTTTCCTGTTTGGTGACGGGGGTCAGCTTGTTGATGGCCAGGGACCGCTCGGTCTCTGGGTTGCGGGCGACAAAGGTAAAGTTGGCGGTCAAAAAAACGTTTTCGGGCTTGATGTCGGCTTGGGTGATGTGGGAGTCGACGGTGAGGTCTTCGCGGTGGGTGGAGGCCGAGATGGTGATTTCCATGGAGGAGCGACCGGTCCAAGTGACGTTTCCAGACAAGATGACGTTCAAGTTTTCAATGTCCTGCAACCGCTTCTTCATGTAGATGCGGTCGACGCTGGCCGTGATGATGACCGGGTTGGCTGGGTAGCAGTGTCTGTATGCAATGACGCCGGCGAGACCGTCGAGGTCCTGGAAGACCTGGCCCATGCGCAGTCTCCCCGGCGAGTTGATGTAAGCGTCCAACAGCCACTCGCTGGACTTGAAGGGCAGCACCACGTAACAAAACGAGTCCTCGGGTGTTCTGTCGCCGACCTCGGTGGACATGACCTTGGTGCTACTAAACGAGTTGACCGGCATGTCCCTAATCGTCAGCTCGCCGGACTCGAGCTGGTATTTGTGAGCCTCAATCCACTCTGCGCGCTTGCGCTCGCGGGCTTTCAGGGCCTTGATCCAGGGCGTCGCGACGCGCATGGGGCTCACGGCAGCCTTCATGGCCATGGGCTGGAACTGGTACACGGGCTGGTTCGGGTCCGGCTGGTTGGACGCGTGCACGCTGACATTGGGCAGAATGGGCTGGTACGACGACTGGGCTCTTACTTGGAGTTGGTGTTGTTTGAACCGCGCAATACGGAGCAGCCTCACTGCAGCTGACGGCTTGTTCCCCCACATTTGGCTTTGAAAACGTTGTTCTGGCTGTCGAGACTAAGAGCTAAAGCTGGTACCTTTTTCTCGGGCAAAAGACCGGTCAAGTCTGGTCTCGATCTAGCAGGACTGTGATTGGTGTTTTTCCGATGGCGTAGGGAAATTTTTCCGTTGGCACGGCTGACAGTATGCGGGTAAAGATGCAATAGCTGTTAGTCAGATAGGTACTACCGATTATGTAATCAACCTTTATTAGACTTGGGGCTCGCATTTGTGACTCCGTCGCAGCCACGTCAAGGACGCCAGAACTAAGTACTCCAGGACTAATGAAGGGATCAATGAGGACCAATGGTCTGTGAAAGAGACAATTCCACGTGACTGGGTGTGCGCTGTGTTTCTGAGGTCGGCAAGGTTTGTAAGCGGGAATACGAGAATATGCCGTGTTTCAACTGCGCTATTCACTGCCTGTCAATCATCACGATAGTTCAGGAATCAGCCACAATTTGCGCAGGGAGGCCTTGCTATCGATTGCAAACCGTGCAGTCCCATTGGTTTGAAATCGGTATGCAGAGCTGAGTGGCAGGCCTGCCCGGGAGAAGGACGTGGAGGGAGGTGCGCACGAGTTCTTGGGCAATTGTGGCTTGTCAGACAACCGGACTAGCAACTAGACGTAACCAGGCAAGTAGAACAGAGGTCTACAGAGGTCTGGGATGGCAGTTTAAGAATTCAACTGGAGCTGTCATCTTCATGGTAGTCAGTATTGCGGCCATGACGGCGCTCTGTTGAAGCAAACTTGTCAACTTGTCAACTTGTGCGCTTGTGAACTTGTGGTGTACGGACACACGAGCACCAACTGGGAAGAACTGATCCAGCGCTGATCCAGCGCACTCTGAGTCCTTTGAGAACACTCGAAAAACCCATGTAAATTGTGGCTCACGGGCTGCTTCAACCAGCCGGTGCAGCTGGACCAAAGCCACCGGCGTGCCAGGCAAGAGACGGGCCGTTGAAGATCACACCCAGAACCAAGGGCTGTAGCTGAACCGGCTGTGGAACTCAGACCAAGACCCAGCTCGCCTCCACAACCGCACACTGGTCTTGACTCTTGACTCTTGCGCTCGTCAATGCCTCCAAGTCCTTTGCTTCCTTTGATTCATTTGAGCCCTGAACGGTTCGGGCCTTTCCTCTTATTTTCTTGTGAATTTCCTTTTTTTTTTTGGTTTTTTCCTGAATCTATTCACGTGACATGGTGCAAGCTGCGAGAAAACATGGGATTGTGGCTTGCTGACAACGTATTGTGTAAGCAAAGGTACCGGCATTACTCATTCAGTCGGTTGTCCTTACCTAAGCCCATGTCTGGGGTGGGAAAAGGCCCTCGAGTTGCTGCGGGACAAGGTTTGCGCGCCTTCGCCCCAAGGGCCTGTGAGCCTTGCCCGAGTAGCCTTCACCTGGACTTGGGCCCTGGGATATAAACAGCAGCATTTCCCGCCAGTCTCGGGTTTTTTCTTCTTCTTCATAAACCTCCTTGAACACATTTGCACTCTATACCATGTCAAATAGAAACCTCAACGTCTCGCAGTTCATTGCGAACCTAAACAACATTGACGACTCCCTGGACGGCTACTCCAGCCCCTCGTCCAACTCGTCGGAAAACGCTTCTAGCAGCCACGCCGCAGGCTCGCACAGCAACTTTTCTCACAGACGCTCCCAGACTGAGGACGACCTCTCCATATTCTCAAACACGCACTTTTTCGACTTTGACATGGGCCGGTCCACAGACATTGCCGTTTCCGTCGACGACCTGCTCATGCAGCAGGAAAAGCAGCTCCAGTCAAAGGCCTTTTCTTCAACGTCGTCAAACTCGGGCTCGCCCAACGCGGCGTCGTCAAGCAACAACAACACCCATGTAGACGAGTCACTGTTTAATGCCCAGCTGGACGACCTCCAGCAGTACTCGCTTGTCAATGAGCTGCTACTAAACGAACACAACAACAATAACAATAATAGCAGCAACAGTAGCAGTAGTCAAGTCAAGTCCAACCACTTTAACCCCAAGCTCTCTTCACAGCCCTTGCGCAAGATCCCCTCGCGTCCATTAACAAGGTCGGCCCAGGCGGCAGCTGCCCAGCAGCACCAGCAGCCACCCCAGCTGGACCACGTCTCCCCCTCCAATACGGAGTTCCCTCCCCCTGCCACCTCCGTGCCCTACGGCTTCAACTTCTCTACCAACCCCCTCCATACAATTTCCAACGCTGATTTTAACGCCCCTCCACCGGCCAAGAAGCGCAAGTCCACTGCCACTTCTTCTGTGGCCACCGAGTCGCCCGAGGAAGCTAATGCTGGTAGTGGACCCATTGGTGAGGACGATGGCACCCAGGAAAACGGCTCAAACCGTGCCGCCGCCGAGGAAGACAAGCGCCGCCGCAACACGGCCGCCTCTGCCCGCTTCCGCATCAAGAAGAAGCTCCGCGAGCAGCAAATGGAGCGCACCGCCAAGGAGCTCCAGGATAAAGTCCAGTCCCTCGAAAGCAAAATCTCGCAGCTCGAAATGGAAAACAAGTGGCTCAAGAACCTTGTAGTTGAAAAGAACGAGGCAAGAGACGTTAATGACCTCCTGGACATGAAGAAGAAGATCATGTCGAGCGGTGGTATCAAGGCCGAGAAATAAGCATTGGTGCTTGGTACTGTTTTATAACAATGACTTGTCGATCGACAAGCTGGAGTTTTTTTTTTCTTTTACTTTGATTTATTTTTTTGGTTTTTTGGTGACTACCTGTTAACCCCCTTTTTTTCATGATTTTTACGACTACTAACTATATATATATATATTATAAATATACTCTTGTTTTTTGAAAAACTCATTTTCACGGTATAGCGTGCATCAAGCTGTGAGGGTGTTGGTGTTGGAGCTTGCGGGCCAGGACTGAATTGGGAAGAATGGGTCAAGGCTCACAAGGAACTTTGTTGAAAAACTAGACAGGAGAACAAAGGCAGGGCGTGACCCTAGCAAATTCTGTAACTATTTGGAAGAGACTTAACAGTGGGCCTGCTATGTTTTGAAAAGTTTACTAGATGTGCATTCGCCCCAGAGACAGCACTGTCATCGCCTACAGCCTCGAATGCCGTTACTAAAGGTTTCTGCCAGTAATGGTGGCGCTTTATTTTAATGTAGATACTATGTACATGATCCTGCTTTCTTCATCAAGCTCCGATTGGTTTGCTCCCTCAGTCTCCCTTCTTGACTGTCAAATATCCTTGTTCGTGAGAGTAACGACATCTGCCTTACTCCTGCTTTTGTTCTGGCGAGGCAGCGGGCTCCTCACCGGCCCCCGAGAAGTATCCCAGCCGGCCCTGCCACGCCTGGTACCCCGTCACACCAACCAAAACCGCCGCTACAATCTTGATAAACAAGTCGTATCCGTACACCGGGTTGGCCGCCTGCGGCGTGCGCGGGCCCCAAGGCCCAAACGCAATAAACAGACTCGCGTCCTTCTCAAGCTTGGTCAGCTCCGCCCAGTCCCCACGCATGCGCTGCTCAAGGTAAAGCGAGATCTCCTCCTGTTCCAGCGGGTCAATCTTGTCCCAGCGCTTGCTCAGGTTCTCCAAATCAGGGACGTCGTCGATTTCGGGCTTGGCGGTGCCCTTCTTGCGCGAGTCGATGATGGCGCGGCGCACGGTGTCCTCATCCTCGTCGTCGTCGCCGAACTTGAAGGCCTCCTGGAGGGCGTTGGTGCGCTGGCGGCGCTTGATGCGGGAGCGGATGGTGCCGTCGTCCAGCGCGGTGCGGGTGGACGAGATTGGGCGGCGGAGAGCGAATCCAGTGGTGGCTGGGTTGATGCGCTGGCTCAATGAAGCAGCGCGACTAAAAGATTGTCGGAGCATGATGTAGAATGTAAACAGATGCTGAGTTTGTTGTTGGCTTCGATTGTTGATGCTAGCACTGGTAAATTTTTCGATTCTAGGGCGGCCCAGTGGTAGGCGAGTTCAAACCCTAACCTGATGGGACCAGAACTATCCCCCATAGTTTAGAGTCTGGACAGCCAACTGGCTAACCGAGCGAGAACAGACAAACAGAGCTCAAGAACTTTTTGTTCGAGACGTGGTAAATTTGTAGTTCAGTTTTGAATAGTGGTGTAGCTGAAGTGTTTTTGGGTCTGTATAGTTGCAAAAGTAAAAGACTCGAGCCAATAAGCACATTGAATCCCAATGCCAGCAGCTTAAAGCATTTTTATTTTTGCCTGTACAGTTTGTTAATTCAAGGTGAATTCTTCTAAAAATTTATATTTAAATCACCGAGCATGAAGCTGGTTGTAAGCTCTCGGTATGTTATGCAGGGGTGCGCGGTAGTTCGGATCCGAATCTTAGACATGCCCGCGGTTCGCACAAGTCATGAATCCCGAAGCTTTGGCGCTTGTTAAAGCTAGTAAAAGATGCAAGCTCAAACCCCGGCACTTTACCGTAGAGAGCCGAAAAAATAAATGAAACTCAATCATCTTAGTTGTTCTGGCAGTTCAGTTCTGACTCCGCAAAGCTCGTCTGGGAAGTTTTCTGCACTGTTTTAAAAAAAAAATTATTGAAGCTCAAGGCTGATCTTACTCGCCCACTCAAGGCATAATTGATACAAATTTGACTGGCTGATTCAATGGCATTTGCTGGTACTTAATGTTGTCTATCAAAGGGTTTTTTTGACAGGTGCAGTAGTGATGTCAAGAGACATGACGGTATCTAAAAGCTCTTGTGATTGATTTTGGTTTGCACTTAGTAGGGTGTGAGAGAGACTCTTCGGGCATTAACTTCATTCAAAAAGTGCTTCCTCTTTCGCACTTCAAATTTACAACTCAAGGTTGGTTTGATAACAGTTCGTGATTTTTTCTACATTATGTTAGAGGAATCTTTGTCCGATTAGATAGTAGAATATTATTAGTGTGCTTTTCCAAACTTAGTATAACGTTGACGGAGATATCCTCCAGCTTAACCAAGAGTTGGCTGGATTTGCACTTTGACACAGCCAATAAGCCTTCTTGCAATTCATTTTCTTATGAAACAAACGTGCGCAATTATATTCAACGTACGACCAACTGGCACTGCTTTTGCATTGATCGACTTGAAAATATTATTTCTACAATCATGGAACCCAACTGATTATCTTATCAAATCAGTCGCAAACTTTCCAAATGAAGCAAAGCAGTCTAGAGTCGAACCGTTAGTGGAGTCAGCTTATCAAAATAATCTGATGGCATCAAAAGCATTTCCAATTTAAAAAATCCAATATTTTTGGGGTATCAAAGAATAATTTTAAAAGGGCTTGGAACTCGTACCTGGAAACTGCACTGTTAGCACAAACATTAGCCAGAAATTATACTTGGGATCGTCCCGTAACCTCATTTTCTTGAGAGCCATGAGCCGAAATAACAGGCGTTAATTTGGAATGTTGCTTGTCACTAGCCATGAATCCCTGGATTATTATACCCGTGCGCCACCTCCAACCAATCGGGCAGGGAATGAATGTAATATCGCACGACAAAATTATTATTTGGCAGAGGATCAACCCTCTAGGCAACTTGTTAGAGTACGTTTAGTTAACTGCTTAGTTTTTTATTCAAAGTTCAAGAGGATGACATGTTTGGTACTCCTCCAGTAATATTGTTATCAGATTCTCCTCTTTTGAGGCCAATAAGAAAACGGCTGTTTCAATACGCCGCAAAGAAATCAAGACCATCAGGCTGATTCAATAACATGCTAGTACCTTTTTGCTTGTCACATTAAAGTATAAATTAAACCCCTTTTCCGTTGTTTCTGCTTTTTTTTTCTTGGATTCATCAACAACTCTTCTCTTCTTTTACCTCTACAACTCTTTTTTCACTTTCACAACAACTCAACGACTTAACAATGGCTTGCCAATGCGGAACCTGCTCTAGCTGCACTACTAGTGCTGAATGCTCTTGTGCTTCTGGCGGCTGCTGCAAGAAATAAATTTTTGTGCGTTGCCAAAATCACGCTCTTCTCTTGCAGTTTTGTTAACGCCTCAGGTATGTATCAATTACATTTGTGTGTCCAATACTAAGTGCTAATTTTAAGGATACTTTTCCTACGGCTCTTGCAATATTTTAAATAACAAATAACAATATAAATACCAAATAAAAAATTTTCTTTTGAAAACATCATTTGTTGGTTTTTTAACTCAAAATAACACGAGAGTCTCTGTCTTGTTGACCAGAAAATAAGGCTTAAGGTCAATATTATTTGATCAACTAACGGCAATGAAGCTACATAACAACAAGAGCAAATTGCCAACAATTGCACACAAAAGTCAAAAACAGTGTCTCACTTTAGTGACAGTTGCGTAATATCATTTTGCGGCTGTTTTGAAATCTATCTTTGTAGAAATTAAAGTAGTTTCGCTGTAGGGGTACATTTGCAGTTTAGAAGCATAAAAGATTCCAATTGACGCTTGCTAAATGCTCTGAATCTCGTAATAAATCTACCACTATATTTTTATAGGCACCCATTGCTCGCTTCTGCGGTAACATTGACGTGTATTTGCTAGCTGAGGTCCATGATTTTCTGGGGTTGCCCAGCTTGCCTTTACCTTGCTTGAGAGCCGTTTGCTTATCAAATCAAGTATGAAGAGATTACGTTTGATTATGATTTTGAGAACCAACAAGGATCAATGATCCGCGCGCACAACTGGAGCCAATGACGTCGGTGCACCGTTGATTGTATCCGCTAAGGGGCGCATGTAGGTATAAATAAGCCAGGTGGTCCACAACTGTTTGCTGCAGAGATTTTACAAACACTCAAATCAAATCTTAGTCTCTGATTTAGACACTCGCAACCAGTCAAACGTGCCAGCGTCAGCAATGGTTTTCGAAGTTCAAGACGAATCTGAATTCCACGACCAGATCTCTTCAGGAGGAGACATTATGGTCTTTTTCGAAGGATAATGGAATGGTTTCTGTAAGGCAATTCGTCCTACTTTCGAGTCTTACGAGGACACATACACAAACATTCAATTCATCATTGTTGATGTGGACGAGAACCCAGAGGTTGGCCAAGGGTTTGGAATCACTTCTGTGCCAGCCTTTGCGTTTTTCCGGGATGGCGAAGAGGTCAAGAGAATACACGGTGCCGACCTTGCCGTGCTCCAAAACTCGATTGAGGAATTTCAGCAGTAAATAAAGATTGTATATACCTATAGTCAGAAAGACAAATGAGCAACTAGGTAGGTATTCAATAACTTGTATACCATCGCGCTGGAACTTCAAAAAAGCGTTGAAACAAGAGTGAAGCAGAGTGCCCTACAATTTCGACACAATGATTCTCAAGCTGTAATACAAACATAACCCTTCATACACACCAAAACAGTCTTGCTCCATTGATCTATCCAACGATCACCTAGCCTTTTTCTCGTTCTCGCCTGGGCCAAGTTCTTGTTGCTCAAACATCATCAATCATCATGGTCTTGAAGGTTTTGCCCCAACCCTGGAATTTACCAGCGGCGTGGCCGATTTCCTACAACTACTTGGGAGAATCAATGAATCCCCCGACCTTTCGACAAACACAATAAACACACCGCCTCAATGTCATTGAAGACCTCACAGGAATACTACGTAAGTGCTCTACTTGTTTACTCTGTTTGTGGTGTCTAGCAGTTTGTCAGAATTTGACTGCTTCTGTGGGTTGGTACTAACACGTACTTTTTCTTAGTTGGCCTGGGCCCAGGGTGCTGAGTTCAAGCCCTTCGTGCCATTGGCGAGCCAGGGCCAGTGGGCGTTCACAGCTTTGGTGCTGGGTATGTGACCTTTTCTTTTCTTTTTTCTTTTGCTTGTCGTTGTTCTCAGTTTTGCAATGGCGGGCAGTTCACTGACTCAAGTCGCATGGCGTTTGCGCCTTACGGTTGATGGCATTTGTTTGCTAACCTTGAGCACAGCACTGTCGCTGACGGGTCTATTTGTCCTTTCTGGTAAGTTTCAACCGTCGTTTCTCTTTTTTTTTCTTTCTGTGTTGAGGTCATTTTGCTAACTATGGGCCGTGGTAGAAAAATCGGGCGTTTACAACACACTCAAGTCCCTGACCATTGCCATTTCGGCCTCGCTCTGCTTTGGCTTTGGCAGTATATTCTTAATTGATGCCGTTGGTGTCTACACTTAGAAACAAACGAAAGGCGGCGCAGGGCTCTTTAATGATATTCCGATACAGACGGCTTAAATTTAGACATGATAAATGCTTTCGGTTAAAAAAAAATTTATATGAACAAAATCAAACAATACTACATCCATACATTTGCGTAGATTTTCTGTACTTTCCAAGAATCATAAAGAGTGAAAGCGAAAAAGGGCTTTTTGCTGCTTAGAAAAAGTCGCGCTGGATATTGAGCAGGTTGGTGTCAAGACGGCCACTGTTTTGGAGCTCCCAAATCAAACCCATGGTGTGTTGGGCAACTCTTTGCAGTGGCGGAATGGGTGCCTTGCCCAAACTGACCAGGATTCTGCTGTTCACCTCTTCGGCCAAAATGTGGCGTTCAGACTCGTCCAAAAGGAAGGACACGCTTTCATCCTCGCGCGGGTCATTGTAGGCAACGAGGGAAAAGATGAGTTTCAACCGGTTTTCAATGTAAGGTCGGGTGTCTTCCTTGTACTCGTCGCGGAGAGCTTGGCCATACTCGACAGCTTCACTGAGAGCTGCTTCCCGGTTGAACGACGATCCTTGCTCGGCTCCGTCGTCAGTCATGACCACGTCTTGGTTTGATTCCGCGGGGATGGTGGCCCGTATCAGCTCAATGAACTTGCAGCACTTGAGCTTGAACACAACGAGCGAATCCTTCTCTTCCAAAACCTGGGGGAAGAAGAGTTTGAGATATTTGAAAGCCCGGTCAATTTCACCGTCATTGATGAGACGGTTGATGCGTTGCCGATTCAAAACCTCAATATCTTGACTATTGGCCCCTTGCTCTTCGTCGCCCTCCATCTTTTCGTCCTCTGTGGCAGTTTCACCAGTTCTAGCTGCACGCTCGGCTTTGACTTCTTCTTGGAACGCTTTGGCAGTGTCGACATAGCCAAGGTAGGAAAAGTAAGAAGAAATAAGCTCTTGCACTAACTCTGGAACTTCCTTGTTTGTTAGAGTCTTTCCCTCTATTGTGGGCAAGACCTGGTCGTCCTTGGTAATGCTGTCAATAAGAGCAAGCTTCTTGTCCTGCACGTACTGGTTGATGTCGTAAATAAACTCCTCCTCGCCGAAGTTGGTCTTCAGGCGCACTGAAGGCTTGAACCCCATACATGGATAGTACTCCGTTGGGTCGAAACTGCTGCTCTCTCCCACTTCCTTGAATGCAGTGCCTATTGCAATTCCGTTCTTGGTGTAGAAAATAGTATTACTGCTGAAATCAATACCGCATCCAATAATGTCCCCACATCCAAAGACAGGGCCGTACTCGTTGCCAGGTGTTTGACATGCTACTGCCTTACCGTCGTCGCTGTGGTAGCCCCAAGTGTGGTACTCAAGGCCCGGCATTTTTTTGAGATGTGCTGCTTCCGTGCAAATGCCAATACTCAGCATCAAGTCACGCGGGGAAGTCTGAATCTCGACCTCGTAGTACCACACTCCACACAGACTAGAAATTGGGTTGTCACTCTTGACTACCCGAGCTTCTTGGACGCTGGCTTTGCCCTCTGAGCGGTATGTGACAAAGGTGCCGTCTTTTGAAATTTCAAACTGCTTGTCTTCTTCGTTCTTGACCCAGCGCTTGGGCAATTCCGGGGGCGCTTGCTGTTGGGGCAGCAGGGCCTCAGCTTCGTTTATCGGTTTTGAGATTGACGACGATGCCGTTAGGCTAGAAGTTCTTGATTCGTCGTCATCGTGGATAGGCTCGCCGCGCTGGTCATCTCTGAAAATAGGCAAAGTAGAAGGGGTGGAGGGTCCTGACGAGTACCGGGACCTTGACGCTTTCCTCAAGCCGAACGCTGCAGAAGCAGAAGAAGAGGAAGAGGACCCAAAGCCATTATCGCTTGCACCGGTGCGCAGTACTCGTGTCTTGTTGTAAATCCGCTTCTGGTGCGCATCGCTTGCGGAAGCGGCGTCCCCGTCCAAGTCCACACCTTGCATCGCAGTGAAGAAACGTTGGCCGTATGCAGTGTTGTGAAGATATGAGGGGATTTCCATGCTGTTCTGTAAACCAATATGTCTCTCTCTCGCTTTCAGTCTGTCAATGTCGCAATGGATTGAATTCAATGGTGGGGGTTAATGAGCGTATTTGGGGCTTGACATGAATGGGGTTTGAAATGGAGGAGTTTCATGGCTTATTGCACGATCAAGCCCGCTTGGAGCTGGTTCAGGCTCAGCTGAACCCTTGCCCATATTCAAGACCCAAGCTCAATCTCCGTAATACGAACCAAACATCAAACTACAAGAACTTCAAACAAGAAGATTGATGATTCCGTTGAGGATTATTTTATTAAGGATAATCTAGCAATCCTGTAGTCATATATAGATATAAATAAACATTAGTAACAAAGTAAAAAACAAAAGTCGTAACAGAAAAATGCAGTTGATGCAGTTTTATTTACAGAGGACCAGCCGGCTGATACATTTAGTATCTGTAAATCTCAGCCTTGTAAGGACCCTCGACAGCGACACCAAGGTACTCGGACTGCTTGTCAGAAAGCTTGGAGAGCTTGACGCCAAGGTGGGCAAGGTGGAGACGGGCAACCTCCTCATCAAGGATCTTGGGGAGAACGTGGACAGCAACGTCAAAGGGACCAGACTTGGCAAACTCAACGTGCTTGGACTTGAAAGCCTCGTCCTTGGCCTTGTAAAGGGCAATCTGAGCCAAGACCTGGTTGGTGAAAGAGCAGGACATGACGAAAGAAGAGTGACCAGTGGCACAGCCGAGGTTGACGAGACGGCCCTCAGCAAGGAGGATGATGTGGTGGCCGTTCTCGAGGAGGTAACGGTCAACCTGGGGCTTGATGTTGACAACGGACTTGGCGTTGGCCTTCAACCAGGCAACGTCAATCTCAATGTCAAAGTGACCAATGTTGCATACAATGGCGTCGTTGGGCATCTGGGAGAAGTGCTCACCAGTGATGATGTCACGGCAACCAGTGGTCGTGACAAAGATCTGACCAACCTTGGCGGCGTCCTCCATGGGGACAACCTGGTAACCAGAGACGGCAGCCTGGAGGGCGTTGATGGGGTCAATCTCAGTGACAAGGACACGGGCACCCATGCCGTGGAGGGCCATGGCGCAACCCTTACCGACATCACCGAATCCGGCAACAACGGCGGTCTTACCAGCAATCATGACGTCGGTGGCACGCTTGATACCGTCGACAAGAGACTCACGGCAACCGTAAAGGTTGTCAAACTTGGACTTGGTGACGGAGTCGTTGACGTTGATGGCAGGGACCTTGAGCTTACCGTCCTTGAGCATGCGGTAAAGGTGGTGGACACCAGTGGTGGTCTCCTCAGAGAGACCGTAGCAGTCGTCGAGGAGCTCGGGGAACTTCTCGTGGACGAGGGTGGTGAGGTCACCACCGTCATCGAGAATCAAGTTGAGCTTCTTGCCGTCCTTGAAGGCGTTGAGCTGCTGCTCAATGCACCAGAGGTACTCCTCCTCAGTCTCACCCTTCCAGGCAAAGACGGGGATACCGGCAGCAGCAATGGCAGCGGCGGCGTGGTCCTGGGTGGAGAAAATGTTGCAGGAAGACCAAGTGACCTCGGCACCGAGAGCAACGAGAGTCTCAATGAGGACGGCGGTCTGGATGGTCATGTGGAGGCATCCAGCAATGCGGGCACCAGCGAGGGGCTGCTCAGCAGCGTACTTCTCACGGGTCTGCATAAGACCGGGCATCTCGTTCTCAGCAAGCTCGATCTCCTTTCTGCCGAAAGCAGCGAGGGAAATATCGGCAACCTTGTAGTTAACAGCGCTCATTGTAATTGATTTTGTGTGAATGGGATCTTTTCCTGGTATAAAAAAAAGGTGAGGAAGGAAAGAAAAGGGGAGGAAGAAGAAAATTTTCCAGCCTTTTATACGATCCAAGCGAAACCCAGGGCAAAAAAAAATGAAAAAAATAAAAAACCAAAAAAGTTAAAAAAATTTTGAAATGCGCCAGGGCTAGGGCATATTTCACATGCTACATGGAGCGCTGACGGGTGGCACGTTGGGCGACTTGTTGGGCAGGGGCCGCAGGGAACAGGGAACGTGGCGAGAAGTGGCCACGCAACAACTGGCACGGGCACCGACAAGGTACAGCGCAACGGCCGGGGGGACCCGTGTCAACACTATCAATCGACGAACTTCATGAACTGCGAATTGTATTTACTACATAGTGGGATAGTCAACAAAGGAAAGAAAAGAAAAGATCAAATAAATAGCTGCAGGGAAAAGAAATGGGTGGCGTTTACAGCTCGTCGTGGCTCGAGCTGACGGGCACGACCTTTGTGCGCGTCTTGGTCAGGGTCTGCGACACCTTGACAGTCTCGTACTCGACGTCTTCGTCGTCCTCAGCCGCAGCCTCAATGTCAGCCTCTGCAGTGGCTTTTGCGCTGGCCTCGTCGCTGCCCTGACTGACAGTGACAACGCTGGTGCGGGTCTTGGTCAAGGTCTGGGGAACTTCAACAGTCTCGTACTCGTCGTCCTCGACCTCTTCATCTTCAACTTCCTCAGCCGCGTCCTCGATGTCTTCCTCGGCCTCAGCCTCGGCCTCGTCTTCAGCCTCCTTGTCAACAACTACATAGTCGTCGTCGTCGACATCTTCCACGCCGTCTTCAATCTCCTCATCATCGTCTTCCTCGTACTCCTCCTCTTCATCATCAACTGAATCGTCAGATTGCACGCTGGTTGCTTCAGCCGTAGTCGAGGCACTTGTGGAAGAAGAGGCAGCGGTAGCTTCGTCTTCAGCAACACTCACAACATTGTCAGTGGCAGCTTGGGATTCCTTAGCAATGACCTTTTGTCCAGCATTGATCGCAGCACCAGCAGCGGCAGCATCCTTAGTGGCCTCCAAGGAGTCGTCAGTAGTGCCTTCTTCGCCATCTTCAAGTTCTTCGTAGTAGATAATATCGTAGTCTTCCTCTTGGGGGAGCTCCTTACCAAGCTCTTTCAAACGGTCTTCGACCTTGTTGCGGTGGGCAATCACAAGATAGTCAGCTTTGCCCTTGAGCTGGTTCAACTGACTAGAAGCGTCCTGAGAAAGAATGTAGGCAGTAGTGCGGATTTGGCTGACAACAACGTCAATCTCTTGGAGAGAAACCTTGTGGTCAATGAGGTCTTGACGGGCCTGGCTCAAGAGTTCCTTCAAATGGCGGAACTCCTTCCAATCGTCCCAAGTGGCCTTGCCGTTGGAAGCAGTAGAAGAACTAATGTCATCAATTGACACCATCTTCTGTGCAACGGCAGCAATGGTAATGTCGGAGAATTCTTCCAGAATCTTGAGATGGTCTTGACGGATGGCTTCAATGCTCTCCTCGGCCTCCTTGCGAAGGTTTTCACCAAGCTGCTCAACTTCCACAGAACCAACTTCAATGTTTTGAGTGTGGCTCCTGAACGTAACCTCGTTCTGGTGAGTTGTCCAAGGAAAAACCTTGCTTTCGACCTCGGTAGACTCGTCACTCTCAAAAGCCACCTCCATTTGATTGACAATTTCGGTAGCTTCAGTAACAAGCTCACGCTGATGCTTTTGAACTCCCTGTAAAGTCTTACTGATTTCGGGTTTGTGCTGCTGGATAAGACGTTCCTTCTCAGCTGCAACTTCCTTCTCAAATGTGTCGAAGGCCTCCTTTCTGGTCTCCTCTACTCTGCGCTTCCAATTCTTCAACTCCTCGGTGATTTCGATTTTCTTAATAGGGACTTGGTCTCCATCAAAACCGGTAGGCTGGTCAATGGGTTTCTCAGTGTTGTAAAGAGGAGTAGCGACGGGCTCTTCAGAGTGAGTTGTAGTAAAGTTTGCTTCGGTAGAGGCAGAAATCACTACACTGGAAGAAGGGGTGGTCGCGGTAGCCTCGCCAGGGACAGTGGCAGAAGTGCCGGCAGTGATGGACTTGGAAATCAAGGTCTCTGTGTCTTGAAAAATCCTGTCGATAATCTTGTTGACTTGAGGCTCAATGGCATTGTTGTAAACGGTAGTGATTCGTGGAGAAACGAGACTGACAAGCCAGTTCCAAAACAATCTGGCGTACTCGCTCAGGACTTGGTAGACGATCTTGGAATAGCGTATAATCACAGGAGTCGCATTCGCTTGAAAATAAGTAAACGACGACTGGGTGTACTGAAAGAGCTTGAAATAGGCAGGGGTGAAAACGTAGGTGTTAAATCTGTCGAAATACTCCTTGGAGATTTTGACTGTTGGCCCCATGTACTGTTTACAGCACTTTTCAGCTCGAGTGCGCAAGGGCTCGAGGTGAGTGCTGTAAATAGCAGCAGCCTTGTCGGTCCAGGGCTGGGCAACTACTTTGACCTTGCCACCCTGCTTGACAACAACAGGATGAAGATGGGTCTTGTAAACCTTGTGGCCATGTTTCACAAGAGGTGTCGCAACCTTGGTTTGGAACATTTTCTGGGCTGGCACGGCGTATGGAGCAGCGTACTGGTTGTAGTATGGGGACACATACTGCTCGACGTACGGAGAGACGTAGGGATCGATCTTGTTGAAAACCGAGTGCAATGGGTGGCACAGCGAGTGCGAGTCTTTAGTCAATGTTGACTTGTGAGGGCACTCCCACACTGCTAGAAACACGACATAGAGGGCAAATATTCTAGAAAGCCGTTAGTAAAAGAACCATGTAGAGGATTATAAACAACTGGATTTACCTAGTAGCGAAAGAGAGCAGCCTTCGAAAGACACTCGAGGATTGAGTGCGCTCTACAACCATGGTCGTCAATTAGTGCTCGCGCGTTATTCGGCTCGCCTAAAGTGTGTCGTGGGGGAAGTATCGGGAAAAAAAAAGTTTGCCTCTCAAAACAAAAGTCCCACAGGTGATGAATGGCAGTCGACGGAGGCCAGAAAGGACAGAACTGGAATTGATTTATAGTTGATTAACAGCACTCGAGGAAGAGAGGGAGAAAAGATGGAATAAAAAGACGGATAAATGTGTTTATATAAATCTACAATTATTCAAGGCAGAGCCAGTGGACCTTGTGCAAGCCTTGTGTGTACAACCCAGTAGCGTCTACCTTTTAAAGGCGGCCGATACGCAAAACAGCGGCCATTTAAGCTCGCGAGCCGCGCTCTGCTTGTGTCCACGAGCCAGCAGCGTCATAGCCAGTTGCAATGAAAGCAGAGCAGCTCCAGTTCAAGCTATTCCGTGATTACCAGTAGTCCATTCCTGTCTGCAAACAGGTGAGGCTTTCTGAAGAGGCGTTATAGAACCATCGCTGGTCGGCAACAGCGCATAAACACACTGGCCCAGGGTTTTTGGGCCCGAATTTCCACCAATCGCAGGCCACAGGAACGCATTTACTCCGGCCGACAACAACTTCACATGCCGCCTAGTTACGAGTCGACGGGCTATTTGTCATGTACGTGGAGTTCTAGAACGACCGGGATCGTGACCTTTGACATGCTCGAAGCCATGTGCGCTCTGCTTCTGACTCACGCACGCCCAGGTTCACAGGCTCGCAGGTTCACAGAGCTGCGCTGGCCATGACGTAAAAGCTTGGTGATCAGGATTGGTAAGGCTGGGGTTACGTAACAGTCGCACCCAGAGCAATGTAAGCAGTGCTTTGCTCTGCTGTCACATGACTATATGTAGGGTAACAACAAAAATATATTATATAATCTAATGCAATGTCATTACTAGTATATTACTTAGCACGCGGAACAATGGGAGCGTTGGATCTCTGGGCCCGCGTTCTGGAACGTTTTGTTCTAGCAGCGCACTCAACCAAGCTCCTACGCCCACGCCACTAACCACCATCTAGTAACAACTAGCGTAACTGCCAGCTACTCACTACCAACTACGCACAAGGTAGGGCTTTGTCTTGCTCACTGCCCACTCCCGCACCAACAGCAACCTCCACCCGCGCACTCTTCCGCAACCACCTTTGCCCATTGCCTCATAGTCAGTTACCGCCGTAGCTGTGATCACTCACGCGACTTGCTACAGCTGTTGCCCTCCAAGCTCCATCCCATCCATTACTTTTGGCTGGTATTTTTGTTGAGCTCTCCACCACCTCCAAGGCTCTTCTCTTCTCATACTCTACAGTTTGCGCACTGCTTGTTCTCAGGCATTAATTGCTGTTCACCCATTTGCATCTCGCTCCAACACCACCACTGACACCTTTCCTTTTGTCATTCCCGGTAACGTTTAATTAAAGCCATCTCATCCCTCTGTCAATAATATATCCAACCCTCTAGACGCATTATCTCACAATGGCTTTCTGGAGGATAGGAAATAACTTTGCCAATACGTCGCCCATTGACAAGCTGCTCGACAAGCAGGATCACACGCTGCTCGACATTCTCGATGAAGCTGACATCTTGCAAGAGCTGCTCGCGCCCAACACGAGACTCGTCGAGTACTTGCGCGAGCCCGAAATCATGCAGCAGCTTGTCAAGCTAGTTGTCGACCCTGGTCTAAGCGCCCCGACACAGGACCCCGAGACCAAAGTCAGCATTACTAAAATCGACGACGAGGATAGCAAACAAGACTCGGAAACAAGATCAAAAGAAAAGGACGCATTCGATTCGACCGCAAATGACAATGACCACGATAAACCATATCATGATGATGACGACGATGACGAGCACAACCATTCCTACTTTGACGACGAAGACTCTCGTGAACGCTTTGCCAAAATCGCGTGCGAGGTCCTTTCTTCCGACGTGTGGTCCATTACTGAAGCTCTCATGGAAAGCCCGGAACTCATTGACGAGATCTGGGGCATTCTTGACTACCCGACTCCTCTAAGCATGGACCACGCCGGCAATTTTACAAAAATCAACGAGTATTTGCTGGATAAAAAGACTGACGAACTGCTGCAGTACATTAAAAGTCAAGACGCATTTGTCGAGCGGTTCATGAGACACATTGACAACCCTCCGCTAATGGACTTTCTACTCAAGGTCATTTCCTCCGATAAGCCCGACAACTCGACTGGTATTATCGAATTTTTACAACACCAAAACCTCATCAACTCATTAATTGACTTTTTCGCCCCCGAGGTCCCTCCGCCCGTCCAGTCCGCTGCTGGTGATTTCCTTAAAGCATTCATTACCATTTCTGCCAACTCGACATCTGACAACACTACAATCGGCCCCAACGAGCTTTCGCGCGAGCTCGTCAGCGAGCCCTGCATCCGACGGCTTGTGGAGTACATGCTCCATGGCGGCTCTGGACTAGCCACAAGTGTGGGTGTCGTTATTGAGATTATCCGCAAAAACAACTCTGACTATGACTTTGTTCCAGTCATGTATATAACCATTGAATCGCATCCGCCTACCTCGCGCGACCCCATCTACCTAGGCACCCTTGTCAAGATCTTTACAGAAAACATTCCCAAGTTCCAAGCAATGCTGGTCAAGCCCCGTGACAGCGTGCTCAAGACTCCATTTGGCCAGATCGAGCCCCTTGGTTTTGAACGTTTTAAAATTTGTGAACTGGTCGCAGAACTCTTGCACTGCAGTAACATGGCTTTGCTGAACGATGCTAGTGGCGAAGCTATTGTACGAGCCAGAGACTTGGAACGCATCCGTGTTAGAAAACAGCACTTTGAAACCCACGGCGGATACCCTCCTCTTGAGTATCCTCATTTGTTGGAAGAGCTTGAAAAGGCTCAAAAGGAGTTGGAGAATATATCTGCTAACGAGGAAGACGAAAACTCAAAAATGGACATTTCTACTGAAGAGTCGGAGGCTTCTGCGGCTCCTGAAGAGTCTAATGCTTCTGTGAAGCCTGAAAATGGCTCAGTGGCGGAAGATCTTGGGAAACTGTCGTTGGATCAACAAGAGGCTCAAGCTGGTCAAGCCGGTAATGAGGAGACTGGCGAGATCCCCTCTGAGGCAAGCTTGCGAGAAAACTCTGTTGTTGGTGACAAGCTCAAAATTGCTCTTGTCGACAACCAAGTCATTACACAAATTCTCCACATGTTTTTCCAATTCCCTTGGAACAATTTCTTACACAATGTCGTGTTTGATATTGTCCAACAGGTGCTCAATGGCTCCATGACCGAGGGTTTCAACCGCTATCTTGCTATTGACATGTTTCAAACGGGTCGACTCACGTATCTCATCTGCGACGGCCAAAAGAAGTGCGCGGAGTACCAGGAAAAGAACAAGTGCCGCCTTGGATACATGGGCCACCTTACACTCATTTCAGAAGAGGTGGTCAAATTCACTGCCTTCCATGCGCTCAATACCATCAGTCCTACCATTGCTGACATCTTTGAAGACCCAGAATGGATTGCGTACATCTCAGAGACGTTGACCAAAATCCGCGAGCAGTACAATTCCATTCTAGGTGGCCAGCGACCTGAAGACTCGCAAATGGAAATGAACCCTGACGCAATTATTCTCAGAAACGACGAGGAGCCCTTTGAACTAGACGACTTGAGCGTTCAGCAGCAACAACAGAATGACGAGGACATGAAGGATGAAGACGATGAGTTTGGCCGCGGTGAGGGCAATGACTCCAACGAGGGCCATGACAAGTTTTCTCAGTACGTCTCACAGCAAATGACTAATGGCAACCAGTTTGGGTCCAGCGACGAGGACGACGATGATGATGAGTGGGACAATGAAAAAGCCGGCTTCCGCACCCAAGCCTTTGACAACACCTCCCATGCTTTGGCCAGCAATGAGCAGTCCGTCCCCTTGGGCAGCGGCATTTCCCAAAAAGTCCATTTACTTGGCAGTGCTGGCTCCGACGAGGAGAGCGGGTCTGCCAACAACTCTGAGGAGGAAGGCGATGAGGACGACGAGGACTTGGGTCTCGTGCGCAGCAAAAGCCACAATGAAATGAGCTGGGATGCCGAAGAGGCCCAGAAAATCGTTGACTCCATCCAGCAGATCCGGCCGCAAAACGCATCGCCTTAAGTCATTTGCCTGCTGTCTTTTTTATACTCACTTTTCTGCCAATTTTGCTAATCATGTCTATTGTTCCTGTTTGTTTTCTGTTTACTTGACAGTTTATTATTGTTTTCGCATTCCATTGACTTCATGTATCATGTCTTTTTAAAATATTTTCTTGTTTCTCTTGTTTTGCAGCGTTTTTACTTCACTATTCTGTGTTGATGTTTTTATGCTTGTGTTCGTTAAGTCGAAGGTCTATCTTTGGCCGCGCACTGCCCAACCTCTCAACCACGAAACTCTCATCAATGTACGTCGCCTGATCCTACTAGTCACTGAATAAACCAGAACTTGCCGACTCGGCTCCTAAACTTCTGCCGGAATGCTGTCTTTAGTGTCTTTTCTGTTCTGTGTTTTGTTCCGTTGCGTCGCCCTAAAATCCCGACGTGCCACGTGACCCGGGCGAAGAATCGCCGGGAACTAGTACGAATGCGCCGCTCTGATTGGCCGGAACGGATTGCCGGGCACCTTTCTGCCACCAAAGGTCCTCAATTTCAGGTTTTTGACGGGATTCGATAAATTTCCCCACGAAAAATAGTTTCCTCTTCCCTTTTCTTCCCTTCTCTTCTCTTCATCCATTTCTTGTTGGCATCAATTAAAAGAGCAAGTATGTCGGACTCTATATATGCTTTTCGAACGCCCAGTGTGCACTGTGTGGGATCATTGTGCTAACATCTCTAGATCCCTTTTGTTGAAACAAATCAGTACTGTCAAGATGATGCGCAAATTTGCTACCACCCCTTCTTTGGTTTCCAACGCCCGAAGACAGTTCTCTGTCTCTGCCGCTCTTCTCGGCAAGAGAATTGAGAAGGACGCCTTTGGTGACATTGAGGTCGAGGACTCCAAGTATTGGGGTGCCCAGACCCAGCGTTCTCTCCAGAACTTTGACATTGGTGGGGCTCGCGAGCGTCTCCCAGAGCCTCTTATCCGTGCCTTTGGTATCCTCAAGAAGGCCACTGCCACCGTCAACCTCGGATACGGCCTTGACCCCAAGGTCGGTGAGGCCATCCAGACCGCTGCCACCGAGGTCCTTGAGGGCAAGCTCAACGACCACTTCCCCTTGGTTGTCTTCCAGACTGGTTCCGGAACCCAGTCGAACATGAACTCCAACGAGGTCATTTCCAACCGTGCCATTGAGATCCTTGGCGGCAAGCTTGGCTCCAAGTCCCCCGTCCACCCCAACGACCACGTCAACATGTCCCAGTCCTCCAACGACACCTTCCCCACCGTCATGCACATTGCTGCCGTTTTGGAGATCACCCAGAAGTTGATTCCTTCCCTTGAGGCCCTCCACAAGGCCGTTGACGACAAGGCCAAGGAGTTTGCCCCCATCATCAAGATTGGCCGTACTCACTTGCAGGATGCCACTCCCTTGACCCTTGGTCAGGAGTTCTCTGGTTACGCTGCCCAGATTGAGAACGGCATTGCCCGTGTCAGAGACGTTCTCCCCCGTCTTAGATACCTTGCCCAGGGTGGTACTGCCGTCGGTACCGGTCTTAACACCAAGATTGGTTTCGACAAGGCTGTTGCCGAGACTGTCACCAAGCTTACCGGTGAGCAGTTCTTCACTGCCCCTAACAAGTTTGAGGCTCTTGCCGCACACGACGCCATCGTCGAGGCCTCCGGTGCCCTCAACACCTTGGCTGTCTCTCTCTTCAAGATTGCCAACGATATCAGATACCTTGGTTCCGGCCCCCGCTGTGGATACGGCGAGCTCAACCTCCCCGAGAACGAGCCCGGTTCTTCCATCATGCCCGGTAAGGTCAACCCCACCCAGAACGAGGCCCTTACCATGCTCTGCACCCAGGTCTTTGGTAACCACGCTGCCATCACCTTTGGCGGTGCCTCTGGTCAGTTCGAGCTTAACGTCTTCAAGCCCGTCATGATCTCCAACCTCCTCTCCTCCATCCGCCTCCTTGCCGACGGTGCCAGATCCTTCCGTGTCCACTGTGTCGAGGGCATTGTTGCCAACGAGAAGAGAATCAGCCAGCTCATGAAGGAGTCCCTCATGTTGGTCACTGCCCTCAACCCCAAGATTGGTTACGACTCTGCCTCCAAGGTCGCCAAGAACGCCCACAAGAAGGGAATCACCCTCAAGGAGTCTGCCTTGGAGCTCGGCGTCCTCACCTCCGAGGAGTTTGACCACTGGGTCCGCCCCGAGAACATGATTGGCCCTAAATAAATAATTAGTCACGCCATGTAAATCAGTTTTATCGAGATGAATTACGACAAGTCAATTGAAAGAAAATTTAAATGTATTAAAATGTAAAAAGAATGTTATTTATAAATGTTACTCTGGGGCCAAGACGACGACCGTGCGCGACGGAATGTACATTTGGAGGTAGTTGGCGCGGCTGTTCCACTCCATGGGCGTTGTCAAGCACCGCGTCTTTTCATGGTCAATACGCTTGAACCCGCCAAACTCCTCGCTGTCCGAGTCCAGCACAACGCGGTAAGTTCCGGGGGTCTCAACGCCGACCCTGTAGTCGGTGTACGAGTTTGATGGGTGGAAGTTGAAGACAAAGAGCAGACCGGCGCGCTCGTAGACAATGACCTTGTCACCCTCGTGCTTGAGCGAGATGTAGGCCTGCGGGGCCGATAGCCACTGGTACTTGGACTCGAGGTGCTCCATGGCCGCATCAAAACTGTTGAGGAACTTGTACTTGAGAAGGTCGTCGTCGACAAGGTTCCATTGGCGGCGGCAGTAGTGGAACGACGAGTTGTTACCGGCGCGGGGGAAGTCGAGCCACTCGGGATGGCCAAACTCGTTACCCTCAAAGTTGAGGTAACCCTCGCCGCCGAGGGAATGGGTGATGAAGCGGATCATCTTGTGAAGGGCAAGCCCGCGGTCAATGATGGCAGAGGGTTCAGAGAGAACGGACATGTGGGTATACATTTCCTTGTCCATGAGCCAGAATGCTAAACTCTTGTCGCCGACAAGGGCCTGGTCATGAGATTCGGCGTAGGCGACGGTCTTTTCACCGTGTCTTCTGTTGGTCAAGGTGAAGCAAATGTTGCCCATGTCCCACTCCTCGTCTTGCTTTTCCTTGAGTAGTTTGATCCACATGTCCGGAATAGCCATGCCCAATCGGTAGTCGAACCCGATTCCGCCCAAGTCAACAGGCACACAGAGAGTAGGCATGCCAGAAACGTCTTCTGCAATAGTGATAATGTCCGGGTTGAGTTGGCGCAACATTGTGTTTGCAAGTTGGAGGTACACAACGCCTTCTTCGTCCACAGAGGGACCAAAGTACTCGTGGTAGTTTCCTGAAAACCCAGTGCCAATTCCATGGTGAGTGTAGAGCATGCTAGTGACACCATCAAATCTGAATCCGTCGAAATGGTATTCATCAATATAAAATCGCAAATTGGAAAGCAAAAACCTCAGAACTTCATGCTTGCCGTAGTTGAACAAACGAGAGTCCCACAAGCTATGGCGACCCTTGTCTCCGGAGTGGAAGTACTGGTAGTCGGTGCCATCAAATTCATTCAGTCCGTCAAGAACGTTTTTACTGGTATGCGAGTGGACCATGTCTAGCAAAACGGTAATGCCCAAGCCGTGGGCAGTGTCAATGAGTTCTTTCAAATCTTCGGGTGGGCCATATCTCGACGAGGCTGCAAAGAAAGACGTTACTTGGTACCCAAAGGAAGCATAGTAGGCGTGCTCCATGATGGCCATCAATTGAATGGTATTGTAGCCCAACGTGTGAATGCGAGGGAGTACATTTTGTGTAAATTCTTTATAAGTGCCAACTCGGCCATCAGGCGATGAAATGCCTACGTGAGCTTCGTAGACTTTGATGGCTTCTGGCTTAGGTGGGCTCTTGTTCTTCCAAACATAGGGAGTTGCCGGATTCCAAAAGACAGATTCATAGGTAGGAGAAACCTTCAAGTCTTGCACAACACGCTTGCTCCAAGCAGGCAAGCGGTCTATTCTTTCCCCTCCTGGGATCTTGATAGAGATCTTGACCTTGGAGTTGTGTGGAATAGCCACGGATCCATCGCTATTGGGCTGAACGGTAGTCTCCCAAACTCCAAAGTCATTCGACTTCATTGGATTTGCGTCAACATTCCAATTGTTGAAGTCTCCAATGAGCGACGCTCCAATGGCATTTGGGGCCCATTCCCTGTAGGTGACTGCACGTGTTTTGGGGTCAACCTGAAAACCGTAGAATTTGTATCCTTCTGAAAACTTGAGCAAACCGTGCTCGTCTTGTTCAAGACGCTTGATCCAGTCCTGGGTAATGGCGTAGCGGCGGGCAATATCGCGCGCAAAGGGCTCAAGGTACGGGTCCGACTTGATGACGCCCGTTCCTGGCAGTTGTTCCGGTGTCGCGGATGCCATTGCTGTTTATAACGATGAGTATGTGAGCAAATCCAATTGAGTTACTAGCTGGTAAGAAGAAGAGTCCAGAATAGAAGAAAAGTACAAGATTTGTGGATTTTTCCAGCAATGCAAGGTTATTGTGGGGAAGGAAGAATCAAGCAACAAAACTCCGGCGCACCCCACCAAGCATGCGTCACATGATCCGGAAAAATAGAAGCACCCAATCCTGCAAGAAAGAAGCGATTCAAACCAGATTATTTATTTCAGGGAATGACGGGGATGTCACTGGACTTGGGGCAGGCAAGTCCGCGGGCCGTTCTGGAGCTTTTGTAAAATAAGACTTGGAACTTACGACTTACGACTTGGGACTTGCAATTTGGGACCTAAAACTTGGAACAAGTCGCAAGTTTTATTCAGCCGTGCAGTTTAAGTTCAACCCTAACATCAATGAAATTACCCTAACGGGAAGCAGGACAAAAGCCCTAACATTAGGGCTTGCAACCAAACTTTTCACTGTGGGTCTGGCGATTGGGTTTGGGGCCTGCAACGACTGAGAAAAAAAAAACTTCCACTCGAATCAGGTTTGTTTTAGCACCTTTCGACCAAACGAACGACACCATCGACCAGCCCAACAATGTCCGTTGCCCGCCCCCAAGTCACCGTCTTCTCCACTTCTGGTGAGACCACCAAGTCCACCGTTGTCTTGCCCGCCGTCTTCAAGGCCCCCATCCGTCCCGACATTGTCCACTCTGTCTGGACTGGTGTTGCCAAGAACAAGCGTCAGGCTTACGCCGTTGCCTCCAACGCTGGTGAGCAGACCTCCGCCATCTCCTGGGGTACCGGTCGTGCTGTTGCCCGTATCCCCCGTGTCGGTGGTGGTGGTACTCACCGCTCTGGCCAGGCTGCTTTCGGTAACATGTGCCGTGGCGGTCGTCTTTTCGCTCCTACCAAGGTCTGGAGAAAGTGGCACGTCAAGGTCAACCACAACCAGAAGAGATACGCTACTGCCTCTGCCATTGCTGCCTCTTCCGTTGCTCCTTTGGTTCTTGCCCGTGGTCACCGTGTCGAGACCATCCCTGAGGTTCCCCTTGTCGTCTCCAACGAGGTTGAGTCTGTCAAGAAGACCAAGGAGGCTGTTGCTGTCTTGAAGGCTGTCGGTGCCAACCGCGATGTCTCCAAGGTCATTGCTTCCAAGAAGCTCCGTGCCGGTAAGGGTAAGCTTAGAGGCCGCCGCCACACCCAGCGCAAGGGTCCCCTTGTCGTCTACGGTGAGGACAAGGGTCTCGTCAAGGCCTTCCGCAACATCCCCGGTGTTGAGACCTCCAACGTCCGCTCCCTCTCCGTCCTCCAGCTTGCCCCTGGTTCCCACCTTGGTCGCTTCGTCATCTGGACCGAGTCTGCCATTGCCCTCCTTGACAACATCTGGGGCACTGAGTCCACTCCTTCCGCCAAGTCCGGCTTCTCCCTCCCTGCTCCTCTCATTGCCAACGCTGATGTCACCCGCTTGATCAACTCTTCCGAGATCCAGACCGTCCTCAGACCCGCTGGTGAGCCCAGACAGAAGAGAGAGCACGTTCAGAAGAAGAACCCTCTCAAGAACAAGCAGATCCTCCTCAGACTCAACCCTTACGCCAAGGCCTACTCTGAGAAGAAGCTCGGCTCTGTCAAGGTTGAGAACAAGAAGGCTCCCAAGAACACCACCACTTACGAGGTTCTTCACCAGGAGTAAAAGGTATCTACTTTTGAGTATCTAAGTAAAAACAACAAGACTTAAAAAAAAGCCTCCCCTTCTAATGACAGCTATTTATTTTTGAATTTGTGCCTTTACTCGTAAAAGATTTATTTGTATCGCGTAGTGACTTTTTTATTCGGCCGGCGCTGATTCTGACTGGCTGTTTTCTTCCAGATGGAGCATCACTGAGGCTGCAGTCATGATGATTGCGTCCACTAGTTGGAATCGTAAAGAAGTGTCTACTGGCGAGCTGCCAGTTGTTGGACTCGTGGGAGGTTCTTGCATGGTCGACTGTTCGCCATCCTCGTCGCTATCCACTGGGCTCTCCTTCTGCTCCAGTCCGTGCTTTTGGCGTAGCTTTCTTACAAACTCGTCCAAGTAGAGAATACCGAGCTCGTCTAGCCGCTGTGGGTGAGATATGTTGACAAACCTGTTCTTCTTGAACGTCGCCGTAATACAGTCTAGAAACTTGAGCTGCAAGGTTGTGCTTTTCTGTCCACGGCCGCGTCTCCAGCGGCCTAGAACGACCTGGGTGCTTTTGTCAACAATGTTGAACCCACCGGACTTTGTTTCGCACACAATCCAGGTCACCGGGCCGTACGTGTTTTTCGCGGGATCCGAGGAGGTGTTGGTTGTTGCGCCTGACCCCGAGTTAGGGTTGCTCGTGATTTCGGCCCGGCTGAGTTGGGAGTTGGGCGTCAACAAGGGCGTAGCAGAGACGGAAAAAGAAACGCCGTGTTTGGAAAGCAGGGCCGCGGGCCAGTTGGGCGTGTCCCGGTCGTAGACGGAGTATACTTTGGCGCTAGTGTTGCTTCCCCGGCGGATGCGCAGCTTGAGGGACGGCTGCTGGTGCTGTTGTTGGACTTGTCCCGACGTCGACAGCGTTGTCGGTGGAGGTTGGGTGCTGTCCCCGTCCGCACCGGAAGATGCAGCAGCGGCAGTATCGTGGCGGTGGGACAGACTGGGTTTGAATACGCCGACCACGCTGTGAATGGACTTGATCTTTTTTGCCAGACGCTTCAAGAGCGCGGTGTGTTCTTTGAGGTCGTACAGGATGGAAACGTCATTGTCGGCAGAAAGGCGCTGGACTTGGAGGGCAATTGCCGAGGAGGAAATCGCGGGACGGGCAAGACAAAACGTTGTTTTCTGTCTTGGACTTGTCTCGTCAGAGTCGGAGTGATCCGAAAAGCTTTTGGAATCCGATTGAGCAACGGCCATGGCTAGTTAGTATGAGGGCACAAATGAAGTTGCAAAGGTGGGGGCAGCGCTGCAATTGAAAAGTGCGCACAGTTAGATTCAAGGAACTTAAGGCAGATGCGAATGGAGTATGACAGTTAAATGGAGACAAGAAATGTGTTTTCGATTGCAAATTGCATCGAGAAAAGAGCCGGCTTTTATTCAATTCCAGGCGGACTTGGGTATCGTAGTAAGTAATGAGCCCAGTAACTAGTTTGTGCATGTTTCAGTAGTTGCAAGTGACCGTTGGAGAGTCAAACCCAATCTCTGCGTTTGGCCCTGAAAGAAGGTTCGGCGCTTCCTTGGGCCCACAGGCTGCGCCAAGGCACGAAAGCAAATGGCAGAGAGGACATTTAATCATCCATGATCTAGGTCCCAGGCTGCACCTCGTTCGCTCGTTCGCCATGGCCGCGTTCAAGGTTGAACAGCCAGCCCACGAGAAGTTCATTTCACACTTACAACCTCTGACTCTGCTCTACTTCCAATTCTTCTCTCTTTGAAAAGACGGACCAGCTATTATTGTTAGCGGCGGTAACGTTAGCTTGCGTCAGAGCCTGAACTGGCAGCAACGGCCAACAAGAGCTCACATGTGCCCCACCACCAGACTCGCGCTGAGATTTTGAGCATTTGACTCAGCAATTTTGTGGTCATTTGGAGCATGAAAGCTGAAATCTAAAACAATGAAATTTCGAGTCAAATTGGAGGATCACAAATTAAATGCAAAGCCTATACTTAGCTACTGTTTATGATGTCATTGGACAAACGCGACCACATACTCCAATTGAACATTAAATCACGTGATATATATATATTTAGGGTTACCCGCCAGTAACACACGAAGGATCTCACCTTCCACCTCTTGCCAGGCCTTTGAAGGCTTTGAAGTATCACGACCACGAAGTGTGCGGCGCGCCCTAATCTACAGCATAACACGCATAAACGCCTAAAAACACGCGCTTAATCGTGTTAACTACACACCAATTGCCAACCGTCACGCGAATTTCACCGTTTTCTGGCCAAGATAAATACGCAAAATCTTAAAACAGTTCGCGGACCCGTCACGACCAAAAATAACACGACTTTTTCAATAACAACACCTGAAGACCGCCTGGGAATTAAATGTCGGACTTAAAGGCTGAGAGTTCAAACAATGAGGCCGTCAAAAGTCCTGTTGCCGACGACGTAAAGACCGCGACACCGTCGTCAGATGCCACTCAAGATCAACAAGAACATTTGAACGCAAGTTCCAGCCCAGAAGATTCGAAAGCAAGCCAACCAGCAAAAGAAGAGGGAAATTTAATAAAGGATTCACAGAGTGAAGATACGACGACGACGCCCCCGATACACAAAGCAAGTACAGATGGAAAAGCTAAACCGACAAGCCCACAACCCAAGAGACGGAAACGGATGCCGCATTGGAGCGAGCTAAACTCTGCCACCATGGCAAGCACGTACCAGGATCCGTCCCAGGAATTGTTTTCACGTGGTGTAGCAGCGCTGCTCGACTCACGGAAAATCAATGTTACACATAGCGCGTTTGATCACTTGATTCTGATTGCGGAGGAGTATCTCTGCGGCCTCATTGAAGAGCTCAAGAAAGCCGCAAAGTTTCAGCGTCGCTTGACGCCCAGTATTAGTGATGTGCTTATTTTATTGAGGCTCAGCGGGCTGGAAGTAGGCAACTTGGACGAGGAGTATGAAAAGGAACAAAAAATGCCAACTATCTTGCCGCAAGAATGGAACGATATAGAACTCGACATGCTCCCAGTAGTGGACCACGACTCTACCGAACTTTTCATGGCCCAGCGAGGGTCTGATGTGGCAAGTCTAATACCATCTCGCAAGGAGCGAGGAGCACACATTCCAAGCTGGATGCCGCCATTCCCACCAGATCACACTTTCATGACCACGCCTAGTTTACCGGAACGAGTGACAGATCCGCGCGCATTACGGGAAATGATTGTGCAAGAAGGCCAGCTGGCAGAACAAGCATTAAGGAGGTTGACAGGAGTGATTGAAGTCGATGAAAATGCCGCCCAGGACGACGAGGACGATGCTACCGCAGTATCAGCCAATGTTGACAAGCCTTTACAGATTGAAGAGCCGCCAAGCAGCGCCGACACGTCTTTGGCCAAGAGCGAGCCAGGGACTGCGTCAACATCATCACCATCACAACCGGTCGGGCTTAACGGCAGTGCTGCCCCACGGCCCGTATTGGCCCTCAAGCTGTCCTTGGGTGGAAGCAGCTCCTCACCTACCGAAAACGGCCACACAGCCACTACCACTAACAGCGCGACCAGCACTCAAGACATTAACAATGAGCCCTCCAGCTCGCTATCACTATACGAAAACTTCAACTCAAAGCGGTTTGACGTTGTCGACTACGCCCAGAAACGGCTCAAGCTCGCACGCAAGTGGGAGGCCCAGGAAGAAGCCCGGCTCGAGCGCCAGCGCGTCCAGGCCGCGCGCCAGGCATGGCTTGCCAGCCTCGGGTCTGCCGCCACCACCGACCCGGCCTCTGCTTCCACCTCCGCGACCGCCGACTCATTCGCATCCGCCGATCCCTTGGCCGAGGACAAGGACCCGCACGGCGTGGGCGCAGCCCTGTCTATCGTCGAGCACGAGTACAACATGGCGCTGGCCAAAATTCAAAAGTCAAAGGACGATGAGGCCAAGAAGGAAAGCATTGTGGACACGGGAGTCGTCAACTGGGAAAGAGACCGCTATACTTGGACGTGAAAAAATAACACTTCAACCAGTCAATCAATGCAATCGCCAGGGCTTTTGAATTGGCGAAAAAAAAAGTGTAATTATGTATTTATTGAAAAGAACGAATTTAAATGCACTAAAAGTGTGTCTTTTTCTTGGAAAGTAACTGCAAGTCATTTCAATTTTACTCTAAAGCATATACATAATATATTAAGAAAATAAAAAAGCATCAAGAAACAAATAAATATAGCTAGTAAAAGCAAGTAATATAACGGAGAAAAACAAACCAAAAGCGAGTCAGATCCAAGCCTTGCCCTGCCCTTTTGCTAAAACATGTCAAACCCGCTCATGGTCTCAATGCCCGAGAGCACCTCACTCCAGAACTCGTCCTTACGGAGCCAGACCGGGTACTCCTCACTGTCCTCGCCCGGAAGCTGCATCTGGGACAGTGGCTGTTGCTGATGCTGCAGTGGCGCAAGGTGTTGGGGCGACGGGGTTTGGAGGAGGTGGGAGGGAGGGTGACGGTTCGCGTCGACGGCGAGCGCGCTGAGGATTTCGAGCGGAGACCGCGCGGCGGCGAGCTCGGGCCGGTCATGCTGATGCTGTGCCAAGCTGTCGGCAATGGACGGCGCGGCAGCAGCGGCGGTACCGCGAAGAGGCAGGGTGGACGCCGCGGCCGGAAAGGACTGGTGCCTCCGGCGCTTGTTTGCAATGGTCCAGGAACCGATTGGAGAGATGATGGGCGGTGAACCCGTGAGCTTTCTGTTCGGCAGATCTTGGGGGGCGGCAAAGTCTGGAGAAGCAGGGGTACTGGTCGCTGAGTATTTCTTGGAGGAGTCGTTCGGGTGTACATGCATTTGCAGCTGGCGGTCGAAATGAAACACGAGCACATGGAGGATGAAGGAGAAATTGAGAGCGAGATGTGCAAACGGGTACTTTTCAATCACAAGGTCGAGCTTGTCCATGATGGTGGTGACGAGTTTGAGGGAAGCAGGTGAGACGATGCAGATGCGGTTAAAGTTGGGCGTCATGAGCGCGAGGGTGCGGATTTTGAGGAGCGTGGAGACCGCGTAGGCCATGCGCGAGAAGCAAAACATGGACAAGCAAGCAATCTCGTCAGGAGAGCAGTTGGCAATGATCTCAATGCACTTGACGGCCCCCGAGTAGCACCAGCCTATAGCGCTGACGGTCTGGGCTGTGAACTCAATGGAGCCTATAGCCAGCCCATGCTCTGAAAACGGCATCCGGCCGTGCCGCGAGGATACGGGTCCATAGAGGACTGACTCGTGCAACAGAATTTGAATGAGATTGTACGCAGTGGACGACGAGATGAAGCCAAAGTCAAATTTCTTGCTGAGTTTAAGCAGTTCGTTTTCAAAGTACTGAATCATGCACTGCACACGGGAGTCGCTAATGTTGCTTGGGCCTGCCCAGTTTGTTTGCATCGTTGTCACCATTTCCTCGTACAAGTGGTACATGCGAGCCATGGCCGCCAGCTGGTGGCCTCGCTCAGACTGGCGCTCGAGGATCTCGCAACACTCTTCGGTATACCTGGACCAGATGAGGAAAATGGGCCGTTTGACGAGCAGCGAGACGTTGATGCTGGAGAGGTACACACCGAGCCACATGACCCTGCTTTCGTATGCGGTGGGGTCGAGAGTGGCATGCGGTTTGAACATGCGGTCGTACCGCATTCCGGCACTTCTTGATGTGCCACCAGAGTTGTCCGGTGTTTCACCGAGACCAAGGTCGATAGCCATAAGGATGCAGATGTGGCTCAGTAGGTTGCTGCGACTATGGTGAAAGGACTCGGAATTGTTGTTCCATAGGTTCATCAGAACAAGGCACTTGAGCAGCTCGGCACTTTGCGTCCCCAGAATCATGACTTCGTACAAAATAGCGTCCATCATGTGGTTTTGTAGAGTGATGCTAGTAGCCTTTTTATCACCACCTGCAATGCCTGCGGACGAAATGGCCATTACAGTTAAAAACAGCAACGGCAGGTCTTTTCGCATGGAAACAGGCGAGACTCCAATAATGTCAATAAGGAGGTACGGGGTGTTGAATCGCGTCTTGAAGATTTCCAGTCTCTCCTCGGCCTCTTGTAGGGTCAGCAACCCAGTTGACACGACATCGTTTTCCATGGTCACTTTCTTAACCCTGGCGCTCTTGTATACGTCGTTTTGACTGTCGAGAGACGTCTTGGACATTTTGTTCCACAGCTGCACCATCTTGTCGCGAATCTGCGCCATGTCCCTGTTGTCGAACTTGCCGCTTTCAAAAGCCGAGACCCCGGGGTTCGGGATATGCTTGCTGGTCATGTGACTGAACTTTTGGTCAAGGAGGGTAGGCGTAGGCTCGGATCCTGCCGCGGCTACGGCAGCAGCGCCATCAGCAACCCTTGTCTTGACGCCGAGGTGGTCGAGGCTGGGCAGGACCCGGTCTTCGTCGTCGTTGGCAGTGGGGAACCGAAGCGACCTGAGTTGCGGCAGCGAGGCTGGCGGCGCTTGCGGCGTGTTTTGGGAAATGCTGGAAAGCGGCGGCGAGAGACTGGCGCGCTGAGGTTGGTATTCGAAAGGCTGAGTGAAGGATTCCGAAAAACGGAGCTGCATTTCGTGCTCCTTATCGCTGAGAGCAGCCGACATGACCTCGAGCTTCTTTTCAAGGGCGGCGACTCTGCTAAAAATATGGGGTGTTAGCACGGGTTTAACATGAGTGCATACTGATGGTCCGGCAAGCAGTAGCGTTCGGGCAGCTTTTCTTTGGTGTGGTGCTGCTAAGTCTGTAGAGTCGGTGCATGATCGGGCCGAGATGCACCTCTCCCATGGCGTAAGCGCTAGCAAGAAAAAAAAAAAAACTTGGCTGCACCGTCAACCGCACGATTCGATGCCGGACCCACAAGCAACGCAGCCCACTTTAGGCATGTACTGACTGGGTTGCTTAAACTGACGGGCCCAATTGCTCCAGCACTTTCTTGCGCCGAGGTGGCCCGCAACATGGCGGTGTCGGCCCTTAGCTGCGCCAGCCGTGCGCTTTGCTCATATCTGCCGGCCAGCGCGGGATTTCTTCCCCGCCATCAAGCGGCCGCTCACGTGACATGCCGAAGTGCTGCGCTGGGGGTCGGCTCTGGACTGGGCCGTGGCAGCAGCAGCGGCGGCCCCAAAGTCAACTGAAACCGCGCGAATTTCCACCACAAAGAAGAGGAAGTGAAAAAAAAAGAAGCAGAGAACTGGACAACATACCTGTCGGACTTTTTAAAGTGCTTGCGAGGGCCCGAGTCGAAGACGCACGGGCGCCCGCTCTTGGTGCACTTTAGGCACGGTTTGTTGGGGAAGTTGTGGTCGGACGGGATGCACTTGACCTTGAGGGCGCGGCAGGTCTCGCATGCTTTGGCGCGGCGCGTGTCGACCTTTGGCGTCTTCGCTGTCGCCGGGGCTGCAGGTGCTGCCGCAGGTGCTGCCGGTGTCATCTGGTCTGGAGTTTCCTGTGTCGCTGCGGTGTTCCCGCTGAGCACCATGGCCGTTGTTTGGTGTAGTCGTGGCCGCAAAGCAGTTTGGGTGTGGTCGTGGTCGGATTTTGGGGCGGACGGGAAGGAAATCGCGGGCCGTTTTTTCTAGGGCAGGGCAGGAAAACACGAATCGGAAGCGCCGAAAACCTCTGCAGGGACTTTGAGAGCGGCCTTGTCTACGGCGAAGAGCGGCGGCGTGCGAGTCGTTCGCAAAACGGAACAAAACAGAGAGCGAGCTACGGGCAAGGTCCCTGCAATTGGGCTGAAGGGAAAAAGGCTCACGAAGAAACGGACAAGTTTTGGTTGGAAAGTCGGGATAAGGCCGTCTCTTTTTTTTTTTTTTTTTTTTTTTTTTTTTTTTTTTTTTTTTTTTTTTTTTTTTTTTTTTTGTGTTTTTTTTTTTGTGTTTTTTTTTGGCCGTGGGCACTCACATCGAGCGCTTTATTCACGATCCAGCATAAAATATAGCTCGGATTCTTTAGAAACACCTGCTTGGGGTTGAACGTCGTCTCAATTGCAATAAGTCATTTAATATATAAATCGTAAACATTTCTTTTCGTAAATTTCCATCCCATAATCGCGCCCATAACTACATCTACTTCTGGCCCTTCTCGGCCAGTTTGGCCATTCGCGCGGCCTTGACGAGCGGTGCCAGCGACTTGACATTGTCGGCCTTGCGCAGAAACACATGGTCAAGCAGCTCGCTAGCACTGGCTCTTTGCTCGACATCAACCTTCAGCGACCACTTCAAAAAGTCGTCAAAGTCTGGAGACAAGCTATCGGGGTCCTTGAGTTGCGGCGTGCCGTTGGTAATGATGAGGTAGAGCGCTCGGATCGGGGACTCGTTGAGGTACGGCGGCTCGCCCTCAATCATTTCAATCGCCATGATGCCCAAACTCCAAATGTCAATCTTGGGACCGTACTCCTTGCGGCTCACTACCTCGGGCGCCATCCAGTATGGCGTTCCGACTAGTGTCGTACGCTTGGAGTTGGTCTCGTTGATTTGAGCGCAGAAACCAAAGTCAGTAAGCTTGATATCGCCGTTCATGGAAAGCAGGATATTATCAGACTTGATGTCTCGATGAATAATGCCCTTGGAGTGCAGGTGCACAAATCCTTGCAGCACTTCCTTGCACACCGCGCCAATCTGGCCCTCGGACATCATGTTATACGTGACCACGTCCGTCAAACTGCCACCTTCCATGTACTCCATGACCACCCAAAGATCGCCTCTGAGCATGTATGAATCAATGAAATTGACAATATTTTGGTGGCTGCTTTCCTGCATGACCAAAATCTCATTGATAATCAGTTCCTTGTTGGGTTGCTTTTCAAGGTTCATTTGCTTGATGGCCACTATGTCATTAGATCCAGCCTTGTACGCCGTGTAGACATCTCCAGAAGCTCCCTTGCCAATTTTGTGCAAGTTGTGGTACACTTGAGTAGGGTCGCCGGGAGTGCAAATAGTCGCAAGCTTCTTAATGACTTCATTGTCCTTGCGGCGCTTGGCCTCTCGGCGTCGAGCAATGACTGCAGGATCCTTGGGACCTGTCTGTGGAGCCCCACCAACGGCACCACCAGTAGCCTTTTGCAAGTTTTGCAACTGTTCTTGCTGTAGCTTTTCTTGTGCTTGCTTTTCATGGACTGCTTGTTGCTGCTGGTGCTGGTGCTGATGTTGAAGTTGCTGCTGGTGCTGGTGTTGCTGTTGGTGCTGCAATTGTTGATGCTGGTGGTATTGCTGCTGCTGCTGCTGCTGCTGCTGCTGCTGCTGCTGCTGTAAAAGAGCCTGCTGCTGCTGATGTTGTTCGTACAACAAACGCTGCTGCTGCTGGTGTTGCAACATTAATTGTTGCTGCTGTTGACTTTGCTGCTTGTAGTACTGCTGTTGTAGTTCCATATGCTGCATTTGCTGCTGCTTCAATTGCTGTTGCTGCAGTGGACTGAGCATGCTAGGATCAACACCACCCATTCCATCGCGAAGTTTGTCGTTGTAGCTACGGACAGAAGGCACACCGAGAGGTGGTGCAGGAGGTGGTCGCGGTGGCGGTGCTGCATTTGGTGTTGGAAGCTTGGGCTCTGAACCTTCGTCAGTCTGCTGTACAGGCGGCTTTGGTGCAGGTCGTGAAGCAAACACCTTGCTATTGTTGTTACTGCCATTGTCCTGTTTATCGGTGTTGACAGACCCAGACCTCTTTCTGAATGACGAAGCAAGATCCTTTACACTAGGCGTTCGCGATTTTAAAACTCCCATTGATTCCTTGCGTTTTAAACTAAACGTGCTGGATTTCGTAGAAATCGAGGGCATGGGTGACGCCGTTTCAGTAGGCATTGCTGGAACTTGGCGGTCAAAATAGTTGCTTGCAGAGGTCTGCCCCGGAGTAATGGGTGTAACAGGCTCTACCAAGCTCACTGGAGGGTTGACGGCTTGCGCATTACGGAACTTTTTCCAAACGGCATTGTCATCTTGAGGTTCTTGGGTATAAAATGCCATGGCATCACGGACCGCTTGTGGATGTTGTTCAACCTCCTTTTTGGAGATTCCGCTGTTTGCTAACAATTTAACCCATTCTTCTGGCATACCTGTGAACTCGCCAGTGTCGTAGTCAACACCAACGTGGGTGACATGTACCAATTCGTAAGGTTGAGAAATTTTCATGGGCGCTTCGGTGCTTGCTCGTTTGCTTGTAGACGGCGAGCTTTGAGTACTGCTTACACCGTTCTCGCCTCTCATGCTGCTCACAAAGTTGGACAATACGCCTTTCATGGTCTTTGATCTAGCTCGGCCGTTTTTCGACTTGATACTCTCTGAAGCCCCAGACGACTGATCTAAAGATAAGCCTTCCACTGCAGGAAGACTTCCTGAAGATCGCGACTTCGATAGAGCTTCGCTTGAGCCATTCAAAGACGATTGCTTTGAGTTTCCACGTCTAGATCTGTCAGTTAAGGATGCTATTGAATGGACTGATCTAGGGTGGCGGCTTGCATCCGGGAACTGGGTGATTATCGGGGAATGGGTGGCAGAGCCTGGGTGGCTACCGAAATGCGAGACCATTGGCGTGCCATTGTATGAAGAGGTGGAGGAGGAGGATAGTTGTGACATTTGGGAAGAACGGCCCTCTGTACGGGCGGATCCATGCAGGGCCTTCAAAGGCAGTACGCCACCCAAGAACGTTGAATGAGGGTTGCTTGGGTTCGACGTCCGAACTGGATCTCCAGTATACGAAGAATGATTCGAAGTGCCCCCGTTATTGGTATTGGCACTGTTTCTGAGAGTCGGTCGTGAAATGCGACGAGGGGATCGAGGTGACGAAATGGGGCTGGAAATGCTGGTAGTCGTGTATATCGTCTGCTCGGTAGGGAAATGCGACTCCCGCGGAGACGACTGATGATGGCTTGGTCTGTCTGATGGAGAAAGGCTCGAGATATGAGGGGGAAAGCGAGAAGCAGTAGGCGTCAATCTGGTGTTGGGCTCAATTCCTGCAACATGTTTTGTTTGGTGGGGTACGATGCCTAGGGACTCTGAAGGCTTGATCACTGGCAGCGAAGGGGCAGTTGATGAGCTCGAGATGGACCACGTAGGGTCGGGAGTGAGCGAGGTTGTAGATGGATTGTTGCTATTTGTATTAAAGGTGCTGTGTGACCTGGTATAGGCCATGCGGTCAAAGGACGAGGCAGTGTTTTGGGCAGCTGAAGTGCTTTCTGGCTGTGATTGTCTGAGATTTTCGACTGCTGCTGCAACGTGCTTTTGACGATACGGGTCTAAGCTGCGGTGAGTCTCATTGTCCTGGTGGAACTTGATTCCTTCCTGTAACTCATCAGAGAGCACTACATTAAAGGTTAGTCAAAAACGTTCATTTTCGTTACGAAAAAGGAAATGAAATTAGAAGAAGGGATCAAAAGACCCATGCTAAGCACATATGGCGTCCTGTAAGGCAGTAAGACATACATGGAGGGTTCGGGTAGGCCATTGGCACGAAGTACTGTGTAAATGCGAAACAAAAAAGAAACCTGGTAGAAGCGTTGAACTGAAAAAAAAAAAGGGTCGTAAACGGTAAATCAAAGGAAACTTCCTATAATGTCGACATGAACAATCGAGTGCGTTTGCGTGATGTCAAGGCTAGTCGTTGTTCGGTAATTGGTGCAGTAGATTGCAACGCAATGCTTCTTGGTTGTTGCAAATGTACGCTGGCAAAGGAGTGGCTTGATCGCGTGTTATGTTCACTGTCGTAACTGCATCGACGAACGAACATGAACAGTATGCTGGCAAGCAAAAGCGTGGCTCAATTGATGAAAGTGTAGACTTGACAGATACTGATTCGTAGTACACCCCAGTAGGCGTGCGGTCAACGGGACGGCTGGAGCAAAAGGTGCCGGTACGCAGGCACTTGGATTTAGCGAATAGGTGTGTACGCGCAAGTATAACTTTGGCGAGAAGACAGGAGGAAGACTCAGGCCGGTGGAGGAGAAACGAAATTGCCAAAATGCAGGATTGGGGGAGGTGCACACAAGAAGGGACTTTATTTGGATTTCATTTTTCTTCGTATTGAAAATGGAGAAATCACACTGGAGGCACGTGACTACATAGTACGTTTGATACGCGCAGGAAAGTTAAGTAAAATTAAACTTAAGCAGCTTATTTGCGTTTGGCGGCGTGGTTTAGCCAGGTAATTGGCCAGGATCCACCTACACCGCGGCCAAGGAATGCACCAGGCGATTTGCCAGCGCACGCCGCCAGTGACAGGGCAGGGCCAAGGGGGTGGGTGGTGCTGGTGCCGGTGTCAGCTGGCGCTTCGGGGCTGCCCTTGAGCTGATCTCTATACTCGTTTAGGCACGATAGATCTGCCGTGATGAACAGAGCGTGAGATCAGGCGCGCGGCGAGTCCTCGAACGAGTCTGTCTGTGCGGGCTATTAAGCTTTGTTGGCCAGCATTCCGCGCCTTCCCAGTCGAAGCAGCGGCAGCAATTTTCCAGGGCTTGGAAATGCCTGGGGCTTTTGCAGCTGCAGAGACTCGAGTAAACAATGGAGCTGGAAGGCCGGTTGGCTACACGCTGCCTGCGGGTTGCAAATAAGTTCTGTCGGTCTCAAGGGGCCAGACGCAGTTTGTACCAGGGTTTAGCACCAGCGCTTTGAAAATTTTCATTTAGTCCTGGAATAAAATATTTTAATTAAAACTAAGGTGTAATTATTTGAAGACAATGATCGATGATAAATATAAGTAGGTAAAAAAAAAAAAAAAAAAAAAAAAAAAAAAAAAAAAAAAAAAAAAAAAAAAAAAAAAAAAAAAAAAAAAAAAAAAAAAAAAAAAAAAAAAAAAAAAAAAAAAAAAAAAAAAAAAAAAAAAAAAAAAAAAAAAAAAAACATCAATAAAAAGAGAAAAAAAATGAAATAGAATATCCACCAAGCTCATATGTAGCTATTCATGACGTGAACCATTTTCGATTATACTGCGCTTGTAACAAACTTTCGCTTTCTAAGTCGGCAAACCCGACTTAGCAACGATTTCGATAATGCACAATTTAATTAAACACTCGCTGCGAGTTTGCAAACGTGAAGTTATATAATAAATATACACATGGACATGTCATCACGGTTCATATTCGTCGTCATTTTCGTAAACATTTTGAGGCGGCGTTTGGCTGCTGCTTGCTCCGCCATTCATTTGCTGCAAAAGCATCAACAGGGCCCTGGGGTCTGTGACTGGACCAGCATTTTGCGATGGCTGAGCTTGTGGTGGCTGAGACTCACTTGGTCTTGGTGGCCGCTCAAAGACGCCGCTGGTGGTGAGAACATACAATGCAATGAGCACCCTCTTGTTGGTTTTCAATAGATTCTGGAGCTTTTGGTGGTATTCAAAAGACGTCAACCACAAATGGTCGGGGATCGCGTCTCCTTCTTTCAATGGTATTAAATAGGCATCTTTGATAGGTATGGGTGGGCCATGCTCGCTGGGTGGCGGTCTGGAGCGTGTAATTACTCCATACTTGTCCTTTTTACTGAAGTAGTTGAAAAGCTTGCTGTACTGTGGGATGCTGCTGTCGGTCTCGTCAGATTTCAAGACAAAAGAAACAATGTCCTTTGACTGGCCAACTGCTTTTAAGTACTTCTCGGCTCGAGCGCGATCAAGGCGGCCCTCAATGGAGATGGGAGCCATGGGATCAACGACTCTTGTCCAAGAGTAATGTGGGTTAAACCCTGAAGGTCCTGACAAGTGAACAGCTGTTCCAGGAAAATCAGAAACTGACGGCATTGAAACTTGTCCAGTATACACAGCAATGTCACTGGTATCTTTCGGCGTAGTGACCTTAGTCTCACTGCTGTCAGGTTCAAAGAAGGGGTCATAATCATCATTTTCCTCAACGTCGTCAAAGCCTCCATCACGTTTGAATTTTTGAGTCTTCTGGTCTTTGTGGTCTGAATTTAAAATGTCGTCCAAATCCACACCGTCCTCAATGTCGACCTCCACCTTATTATCGCCCTGTTCTTCAGCATAGTCGTTGTAGTGATTGTGGTAGTTATTGTAGTCTTCGTTCGTGTTGTTCGAATCAACCGCCAAAGAAGGGAGTACATGCTCCTGAGGTCCGGCCAACGCGGGGCTGTTTCTTGGGCTCTTGGATGCACTTTTCCTTTCTGAAGCCACTGGCTCGACAGATTTTTCCACTGTAGATTCGCGGCTAGGAACGTTGAATATCGGTTCTTCCTTCCATTCTTGAGGCTTCTGTTGCTCTTCGAATGCATCGTCAATGTATTCCTCTCCTTTGTGTGTCCTCCTAATTCTAGGGCCATCATCCACAACAAGGATAGAGTTTCTGATGCTCTCAGCTCTTACGGCGTCAGCAATTTGTTTCAAAGCAGGGTTCAATAGCTCGTCTCGCGAAAGAACGACAAACTCCTCTGGTGCTAGTTCACCGCTGACAATTCTCTTGTGTAATTCAGGGTTCTTCTCATCCTTTAAAATGACGGACAGTGACCGAAATTTGGCACGGTACTTCTGTCCCACGTCAAAAGATTTCGTTTTCGATTTGGCATGGGTCTTGAGAATTTGCTTCTTGTTTTCAGCAAACTTGTCAAAAAGTGCTTGCTCGAGGCGGACGCCCAGTTCTTCAGCATAATCGTCTGCCGAACCGACTTCTTGTTCGTTCAAGTCTCGATTCTGTAGAGCTTTGGGCACAATGCTGTTTTTAAATATATTGAAAAAAGCAGTCGCCACACTTTTTCGGACATTATCTGAAATGTCGGCAAGTTTGTCGGCAGGTTTGTTGTCAAGAGCTGGTTCGTTAGGGGGCTATTGTTGGTTAGTTGACTGATGATAAAAAAATTGTAATTCAAGATTTGGTATTGGGAGTATAAACTTACTGTGGCGACTTTGCGCTTTTTGCTTGGTGGGGTGTAATCTCCATCCACGTCTACAGGGCTTTTGTGTTCAGTAACATTGTTATTACTACTTGAAAGGATATCATCCTGAGAATCAGCGGGGTCTGTAGACAACTGTCCATGTCCTCCAGTAGCATCATCCAATTTTAAATTCGGGTAAAGGCCTGGCTCACACTGGTGGCAATAGTAGTTCTCTGGCAAACAAGACTCATCTTCCTTTCCGAATAGGCATTTGACATGTTGCCAGTTATCACACTTTTCGCACTGAGCCATCATTTGCTCGTCGTTTTCATAGCTGATATTGCAAACGCATTTGACAACACCATCATCCGCAACTGCCACTACTTCAGATTCGATGACCTTGTCTTTTTTGACCCCAGACGAAGGTTTGGATGTCGCTGCAGGTTCTTGGTCTTCCAGAGTATATCGGCTGTGCTTTCCTCGCGTAGACCTTGAGGATCTCCTCAACTCAGGAACCTCTTCCTGAGTTACTGTATTACGTGTTAGTACGTTCTCTGCAGCAGTGGGAACAATGCCCAGGGTATCACTAGTGCTTTCTGCCATATCTTGTATAAATTCAAAGGGCAAAATATAAAACGAAACGGCTCAGTTATTAGCAAGGCGATATGGATGAGTTGATGGGAGGGAGAGTGGAAAAAAATATTGGCACGCGACTTGTAAGAAAAAATGAAAAGGGCAAGGGTACTTCACGTGATAAGTTATAAAGCTTAATTTGCTAGTCACGTGACATCCATTGATCCGTGTTCGCGCCATCACACATCAATCAATCATTCATGTACTTGAAGAAGTTGGATCGAAACTTCGATTCGAAAGACCAGATATATACCTGACTGATGAAGCACATATTGGAAAAGTGCCCTAGATATTTGGATTTTATCTTCTATTTCACTAGTTAATTACATTGTGCATACAAGTCTCAGGGTCTCAGAAACGACGATTTGTCTAGGTGGGCTAGCGGCCTTTGAATTTGTAACTGTTTCTCTGCCCTTTCAAACTTTCTTGCGCGTATTCGCTTCATAGAGTCCTTTCCTAGCCTTGGGCATTGATTATATCTTTCTTCTCAGGTCATGGGTGTCACCCAATGATATTCATTGATTTATGAACGCTTGACAACCGACCATCAATCATCACTGTTACACTTTGGACCAGCCGTGCTATTGGTTCAAGTGTTCCACATGGTGCGCGTTTGGATCCCGGATCGTTAATCGAACGGAGTCACTCCCGCGTACTTGTAAAGTCTCTTGACCCTTATAGTTGCATGATTATTCAACTAGGTAAATAACTCAAAACTTCAGTACAACATGGAAAGTAATCCGCAAAGCGGTTCCTGTTGTAAGGCTAGTCCGAAGCCACAACATTCAACACTCCACGTAGTATACGAGTAGTTCTACACATACTACCAACTGCAAAATAAGCGGCAATGGAAAAGAACTATGGTTTAGCTTTCAATCCAAGCATTGGCTTGTGTTATTGATGGTCCACTGTCGTAGTAGTCACATTTCTCGGAAGCATCCCTCCATATTTGTCCGCGGGATTGAAACAAACTTTTCTCACGAAGAAAATAACTTTGCCACATGCATCTATTAATTAATTGATTTAGGCTTGTTTACGGGAGACGGTTATTAAAGACTAGGCCACTCGGATTGAATGCACTTTTCTTTTCGTGAGGCTATTTCTTTCGATCCCCACAAGGTCTCGACTCTTTGTCCCTTCCATGAACATACTGTTACGGTGATTGGATTGTCTATATAACTCAGCACATTTCCCTCAAAAAGACCTTTTAGTTTTTTTTATATATTACTATTCCTATCTATCGGTTTCTAATCCTTGCCTTTTACATTGGTGTCCAATAACTTCTCTTCTACCATCGAATTGCACGGCACGTCCAACCTTTAAATTTCGGCAATCAAAACACCGCTAGTCTCTCGGGATTTGATACAAAACGTTTTCAGTAGCTTTCAATTTACTTCCAAAAAAAAGAGAGTTACAAAAATGACTTTGAAAAAGGCGATCGATCGGGTCGTGATGATGTACAAGTTTGAATTGATGCCCATGGCTGTCATGTCACCAGAGGAGGTGATCGTAACAAGTGAGTCGCTTCCCTGCTTTTTTCCTATGCTTGCTTTCTCTTTCTTGCTTTTTTTCTTTGTTGGATAGTAGGCTAATGGCATTATATCTAGACTGTGTCGTTGCGGTTGTGGTCGCATTATCCTTGTGGGCATCAGTAAAATGCTCGATGGCTCTTCTTGGCTATGCGCTTCATACTGTCAAAGTTTAACTCTTGTTTTTTTGAAGACCCTCACAGCCATGCTTACCTACCTAACTTGTCAGTGTCACTAATCACCATACCTAAACTAATTTGAGAAGCCTAATGCCAGAACATTGATATTATCCCTAAAGCCACTTTCTCTAAAACCACTTTGAGATATTAATGACATTTCAGTGCGCGATTATTTTCCACCTCAATTAATAATGCTTGCTGAAAAAAAGTATATTGATCGATATTCCATGGGAGTAGGGTTGTTATCATCGAGCAAGTTTGAAGATCCATTGCATTTTTTTGACAGTTGGGAAATTTTGGGCTTGCGTGGGGCCAACTTCTAAGTTCTAGGTAGTTAGTTAAATGATGCTCCATACTCAAACTCCCGGACCCGCTATGGTGCATATTTTTAAAAGAAAATTATGGCCCAAAGGTATCAGCATGCCATTAGGAAGTGAAGTTTAGAATTGCATAGCCTGTCTTCAAGGAGAACTACTTCTACCCCTGAAACTACTGCTGGCCAGTCCCTCATAGCCCGTTGACAGGGAGTCTATATCGTCGCAAAGAGCACAAAGTTGCCATTGGCTCCAACTTATGGTTGAACAACTGTGTTATATCAACACTTTGTGGCAAAACGAAATCATACAGGTATGTAAGTTTAGAGGCCCACGACGTTACAAATACTCTTTCAAACGACTCCGTACTTCAGCAAATGTAATATGATAATAATAATGAATATAATGAAATGAAAATTTACAAGCACTACTTAGTCTATCCCCTAGAGAGAAGATGTTTTGGTTTAGCAGGTACTTTTGGAGGAGGCTTTCTGTCAATGCCATTGCCCTGGTTCCCTCCGTTGGTATGATCGCCGCCAGTGTTGTAGTTATCTTCATTGTCTGCTTCGCTATACGAATCAGTGTACTGTCCATAGCCGGTAGCTGTGCGGCGAGGAGGAGGAGATGGCGAGCGATTAATGTAAGCTTGAATGCGTTTCTGGATGGCGGAGGTAGGTTTCCCTTTCTTAGCAGGTAGCGTCTCGGATTTTTGTATGGTGGCCGTAGCAGTCGCGGAAGGCTTAACAGGAGTAACTGTCTTGTTAGGTTTCGCAGGGCGTTTGAACTGCGTTGCATCTTCAGACTCCATGAAAGAAGTCTCCCGTACTATGGCCACTGGGTCACTAGACCGCTCATTATTGTCACTATCAGAATCAGAGTCTTGCTTTTCATACGAGCGTCTGTTTTCCAATGACGTGCGTTGCGATGGGGCTGTACTATCTGGTCTTGAGGGCTCAAACTTCTTAAACGCATCACCAATCTTTTTGAAAGATGAGCTTGCAGTTCTGCGATGTCTGGAATGAGACCTTGACCGACCTGACTTTTCAGCTGACAAAAAGTTGTGGCCACTTGGAGACTTGTTGTGTCGAGAGCGCCAACTGTGACTTGTTGGGTCTTTCTCGACAGCCAAAAACCGAGAATCAACATACTTTCCATTGTCATTCTCAAGATCCACAGTAGTATTTTTCTCAGACAACCCAGTAAGAATAGCCTTCAAGTTTTCGCGGTCCTCACTAGATTTAGATAATTGTTGCCTAGACTGGCTATCAACATTTCGTCGTATCGGAATTGATGGGGTAGAGGACTCCACTTGTTGAGAAGTAGGTCTAGCTGAATCATTAGAATTTTGCCCTCTAGATACTGCAGACAATGGTTGAGGAGGAATGCTTTTAGCAGGCACCGAAGGTCTTTCCTCGTCTTCTTCGTCAGACGAAGACGAAATGTCGTAAGTTCTTGGTGGTACTTTGGGTTTGGAGCGTTGAGACTGCACTGGCGTAGAAGCCCTGCTAGTTATTGGGGAAGTGCTATGGCTTACCATAACAGGACGCGGGGCCCAGGTGTCAGGTTGCTTTTGAGCTGATGGTGCCCAGGGAGATCCAGCTAAAGCAGATGGTCTGAGGTTCAGTTCAGTCTCATTGGGCACAGGTGTCTGAGTAACACTACTTGGGAGGGACTTTGAACCGTGGGCATTTGATGTTTGTGAATATGATGCAGCACTTGAAGCTCCAGAAAAGTTGAAAGAGCTCTGCGACATGGAGTTGGTGAGTTGTTCAATCGTGGGATATTTCGACTCGATGTCATCCGGAGCGTCTTCGCGAACCTGCTTTTCGACGTCAGTAAACGGATCATTTTCAGTTGCTATGGCCTTGCTGGCCACCAGAGTAGACTTTTGAGGCACAGCTGGTTGGGGCCGGCCTCTATACATTGGCTTGACATCTGGAATGGGCTTAGGGATGTTTTTAGCAACTGGCTTGACATTCACAGCGCCACGGGAAGGGACAGGAGGTGGAATTTCAGCCTTCGGAGACTCTGTAGATACAGGTGCCTCAAGAGGCAAGGACTCTCTTCTTTTGTCTTCTGTTGGAACTTGCTTTTTCCAAACTGTACTCGTAGGAGCCGTATAAACATCCTGGATGGGAACTTCCATGCCGCGCATGCTAAAGAGTTCTTTAACACACTGAAAGATATTCGGGCGCAGTCTGGGGTCCTCACTCAGACAGACGTTTATAATACGCTTCAATCTGTCAGAATAAGCAGGTTTTGGTGGGAACGTAAAAGATGCATTGAGAATAGCGAGGTTGCCTTCTCTTTCGAATGGCGTCGTGTAGTAACAAAGTTTGTAAATGAATACACCAAAGGCCCAAATGTCTGACTTTTCGTCAATGGGGAAGCCTCGCGATATGTCAATCATTTCTGGCGATCTGTATTGAGCTGTTGTGTGACTTTGAATGTCATTGTCGAGAATTTGAAACTCAGTAGCATTTCGAGGAGGTCGCAAAATAACCGAGACTGAGCCAAAATCACAGAGCTTATACACACCGTCACCAGAAATCAGAACGTTTTCAATTTTCAGATCTCTGTGAATGAGTGGAGGAGACAAGTAATGCATGTTTGCAACGCCTAGTCCAATGTCGCATGCGATTTGGATAATTTCAGCCTCGCTCAGCATCTCTCTTAACCGGGTGTTCATGAAGTCAATAAGTCCATGACCGGAGCAGTACTCCATCAGAACAAAGACTTCATATCCCTTGCCATCCAATGACCTCGCGGCATGAGAGTCGAGGTACCGGACAATGGTTTTATTACCTTCTAGCCGTTGCTGTTATCGTTAGTTTCAGTTCTGAAAATGTTCACTTGTTGCTTACCATTGCTGCAACTTCAGCTCTCAAAAGGTTCAATTGTATTTTGTCCGGGACCGAAACTCGCTTTAGACAGGCAATGTTGTCGCCATTCGGCAAAGGTGGCTTGGTGTAGACTGTGTAAACATGAGCGAAACCGCCCTCAGAAATGTATGCTTTAATCACCACACTGTGAGAGCCCACAGTGAGCTTGGTGCCAGGCGGGTAAGCACCGGGAGGAGGAACTTTTGGCATTATGGTTCAGTTATTTCTCGTGCCAACATGTGCTGAATGAAGTTACAACTGTTGGCAGACGCCTCAAGGAGCCCTAATGGAACAGGGGGTACAGGCGTGAATATATCTTTCCAGAGATGAGAAAGTCGCAGGATTGCATATGCTACAATCTCAGTGGCCCACGCGCTTAATGACTTGTCCTGGCCCGGGGCAATTGGGGTTCGTCGAGTTGACACGGATGAGAATTTCGAGTTTGGATGGAAGTTGAAACAGAAGCCTGAGAACAACGCTGTCCTCAGGCTTACGTAAGACCTTAGTGTAAGTTTTAAAGCCATGAACCCCGAGAGCACAGCCTTCCCGCAGCCAAATTCCCGGTCGTCAGGACCGATGAACCAGACGAGAGCCGGCAGGTTTGTGGAAATTGAAGCGGTGAGATTTTATGCCAGTTTAGTCCAGTGCTGTTTATGGCGTCTTTCATGGCAAACTATGGTGTTATCCATATTCAAGGTTAGCCCAACACGGTAACTAGCAAGCCGGGCCAGCCGTTCGTTCCCTACTTATCAGTTTGACCAGACTTCAAGAGCGCTTGTTCCTCCAGGCCAGAGCAAGTTCCGTCCGCTCTGCTCTCTCTCGTGCGTGCTTGAAACTTCAGTGCGAAACTCCTCGCGCGTAATTTGGCCGCGGTGTCGTCATCGCTTTCAGGTGATCCTTTCAACGCAGTTGTAACACTAAGATCACGCTGTGTTAAATACTGGGGTAGTCTCAGGGTTCAAGGTCTGGACTCCTGCTTTCAACACCTTTGCTTCCTACTCTTTACTTTCCTGATTTCTGCTTTCTGTTTTAGATCTTGTTATATATTATCATAATAGATATGCAAGATTATAAACGTTCTCTAGCCTGTGCGCTCTCCGTGGGCCTTGCTTTCACACAGGCTGCACCTTTCAACATCAACGACCTTTACGACTCTATTCACCAACACGTGCTTAGCCCAATTGCAGATATCGTACCTGCCTCAAGTCTCAAGCACAGCCAGGACATTATACACGCTTCGTCAATAGTCTCGCTTCTCCCGGAACACGAATATGAAGATTGGCTTTCCAAACAAACGACCATGGCGTTTGAGAGCATCATCAACAATATAGGAGGGTATGGCCAAGGCATAGACGATGTCATGAGAGGTGGTGTCATTGCCAGCCCCTCTAAAGACAAGCCAGACTACTACTACCAGGTATGCTTTTCTCTTTGAGTTATTGTGGTGTTTTGAATGGGCAGCTAACTTGATTCTAGTGGACCCGAGATGCTGGAATTATCATCAACAATGTGGTATTAAATTATGCAGACCAGAAAGCTCAAAACCTTACTCTACAAAACATTATTCTCGACTATATTGACGCTTCGCGGATCCTTCAACGGGTCAGCAATCCAAGTGGTGACTTCTCCACTCTAGAAGGCCTAGGTGAACCCAAGTTTCATGTCAATGGATCTGCGTTCAATGAAAACTGGGGTAGACCACAGCGGGACGGCCCTGCATTACGGTCAATTGCGATCATCAACTATGTCGATACTCAAATCAAATTCAACACCTCAGCCCGCTATGAGGATTTCAGGGACATTTTTGAGAGCATGATCCGTCCGGATCTGGACTATGTTGGTTTGAAGTGGAGCTATGATGGGTTTGATCTGTGGGAAGAAGTTGCTGGCAAACATTTTTTCACATCCATGTCTCAGCGTCGTTCACTTCTAGCAGGAAGCAAACTTGCTGATGCACTGGGATACCATAATGAAGCTGTCTTTTATGCTACCCAAGCCGACTACTTGGAGTCCTTTATCAAAGACTACTACTACGATGAAAGAAAAGGGCACTTGGTGGAGACCTTTGGACGCAGTTCACGGAGTGGGCTTGACTCTGCTTTATTCTTGGGCTCCATTCATGCCCTCGACATCTTGGAATGGGATGGAGAAGCAGACGAAAAAGCATTATATCCCCCTTATTCTGATGAGCTTATCGCGTCTCTGGCCATGTACATTGGTGACATGCGACTCAGATACCCCATCAACGCAGTGCGTTTGAGAATGTTTGAAAGCTTTGGCATCAATACCTCCATGGTGGGCGTTGGCGTGGGAAGATACCCTGAGGACATTTACAATGGAGTAGACACTAGCCTCGGAAACCCGTGGTTTTTGTGCACTGCAACTGTCTCTCAAACGCTTTACCTTCTCGCAGACTACCTCTACACCCGGCCAGATTCTTACAACCTTGCCTTGAATCACAATACCCTCCCTTTGCTGGGCATGTTTCTAGATCCAACGAGCGGCTTTGACTGGACTCAGCCTACGTTTACACTTTCGCGCAAGGATCCGTCTTATGATAACGTGGTGAGAGACCTGTTAGCATATGGAGACTCGTTCTTGGACGTCATTCGAGAACACACAGACGGTGAGGGGCACATGAGCGAGCAATTCAGCCGGTGGGATGGGTACATGAAGGGCGCCGAGAGACTCACCTGGAGCTACGGTGCATTTTGGGCCGCTGCCAGACAGCGCAGAATAACTTATGATAGACTTAGAGGTAACAACTGACAGTGGAATTGCAGTCAAGACCATTTGTTTCAGCCAGTTGATATTGAATATGTACAAACGAAAGAGGAATGAAGTTGTATAAATAATAGAGGAGTTGTTCGTTAGGAGGTCAGTGTCGATGGTGCTTTATTTTTCTTCTGGGAGCTCAAGACCAACTCTGCGGGCAGAAAGATGCAATCTCTCGTCTTCATCGATGAGCGATCCGTTGTAGAGCTCGAGAAGTTCCTTGTAAGTGCGCTGCGAAGTCAAAAAGGTCGAAACGGTCTTCAAATACTCCACGTCGTGCGATGCCGGCTCACCTTCTCCCTCCAAAAACAGACTTCTCAAGGTGGCAGTGTCGTATCTCTTAGTTTGCGTCAATGCCTTTTCGATTTCTTTGGGGTCTGACTTGATGCCGGCAGCAGCGTTTTTCATTCGTTGGTATTTGGCCATGGCCTCAAGACGTTTCTTATCCTTCTCCATGTGTACCTTGGAGGCAATGTTGTGCTGCTTGGACAATTCCCGCAGAATGCTGCGGTAAAGCTGGCGAGTGCCGACTGGAGACAAGGACATGGTCGATATGGTTTTTCGCTTAGTGATCTTGGTAATTACAAGGAACCAAGCGAGTTAGGATCCGTCTCCATGATTTCCAATGGTTCTGTGGGAAGTTGGCAGACGTTACCCTAAAGTTAGGGTTCAGGGTTGGTATGGTCAAATATAAAAAAATTTCAGCGTTTTCGATTTTTTTTTCTCTTCTTTTTTTCTTTTTGTTCAGTGTTTCTGTCTGATTCAAAGAATTGCGTATCAAAGCCTACTCAAGACGAACATCTTGTTTGTCCCTTTGTTGCTTTGGGGAAAGTCTCCGGCCACATTAAGCGGAAACGCCCTGGTATAAGTACTACCAGGTGTTGGATTTGCGAAATGCTTATTGTTCTTGATGTTTTCTAAGCATTGACATTCAAGCTCTGTTGTTGTTTGCGGATTCCAGAGCAACTGTTATACAAAGAATTGTTTGCTGGCTACGATCTCGTTCTGGTCGTTGTATTGATTTTGCATGTTTGGTTGTTGACATGCTAGCGGGAAGCTTCATTTGTGGTTTGTATTTTGGTGATCAGGTTGTCTCGTTTTAAATCGAGACCGGCGCTGCAAAGCGCAAGACTGTCTTTTGACATGGCCTCATTACTTGCAAGTCCGAAACGTGTTGCTTCTTTGCATTATATGGCTGTCACATTGCTTTGGCAGTGAAATCATGTTGTATTATCATGGATGCTATTGGGATGGATTGTAGCACCACAGCTTGCAGTTTGGCAGTTGTTCTTCTGCAGACTTCAACAGGGTGTTTTTGCTTGCGTCATTGACGTTGAGTATCTTGCCTCCTTCTTTGACTCACGGCTCGACCGTAGTCTGTTTTTGGCAATGGACTGTTGCACAGTCTCAAACGATAGACATGCAATTGCTTGCACTTCTGTGTCAAGTAACTCAATGGAGCTCATTCTTGATTCAGACATTAACCTTTTTTTATTGAAACCTGAGGAGATAAAGCTCCAACGTACTGTCGAAGGTGCCAGGTTTGTTTTCTGCACACTTTTTTTCAACTTTACATGATGAGATAACCATGCAACATAGAGTCAAGCTCAGAGGGTGAAAAACTCACTCAGCGACGAGAATTGCTTATTTTTCTGACCAGAGTTGAAAAACATAGTAAATGATTAGATTGATAGTAGCTTAGAAGTTTCTTGCTATTATAAATAAATGAATCAATAAATAAACCAATGCAATGATTAAGAGAAGAATATGAAAACAAAAGTAGAACAAAAATTATAGAATAAAAAATAGAAAGCAAGAAACAAGTTGACAAACTAGAATAAAAATCATTGATGAAAGAAGAAAGAAACTTTTAAAAAGGAGTAATTTTTTGTGGCGCGAGACATCGTCTTGTGATCAGTCTGTTTTCCAGTGCTGCTCAATGATTTCTTCCCTATTGTGCTCCTTGCCATAAATAAGCTCAAGAGAGTAGAAAAAAAGTGTGGAAAACATGTTCACCCAACCCCAGAATTGCCATGAGTCTCGGGGATTAATCCATCCTTGTGTCCAAGTCCAAACCGCTGACAATGTTGCGTTTGTCGACTCTGTCATAGTACTGTTGGCTTGGGCGAATGGCTGGTATGAATGAGCGTAGGGAGAGCTGTTGGAAGAGGGGGAAGTAAAAGTTGTCGTAGTTGCAAAAGAAGATGCAAACGTGGATGTGGTAGGGATAGCTTGACTGGTGGTGCTATTAATGGTGTTGAACAGATTGAGGTGCTGGATAAGCAGATGCGTGTAAACCGCAATTAGAATGCAGGGCGCGACTGAGTATATGATTGATTGAATACCAACCGTTTTGGAGTCGGCTGGATGCGCTAGTGCGGTGGCAGAAGTTACTGTTGCGTTTGCTTCTTCGGAAGTTGTAGCAATAGAATTTAAATACTTTTCCATGTGTGCACTCTTTTCTCGGCTGACAGATGTGTCTTCGTCATCGTCCACAATAGCACTTTCTTCATACTCACGATCGTCTTGATTTAATTCATCGGTCGCGTGAGCATCCAATCTGGACTTGGCTGAATCGGCTTCCTCTTCGTCAAGAGTGTCATTAATTCTACTGTACCCTGCTTCATGCACAGCAGGGATAATGCGAGTAGCGGCAAAAAATACAGCTAAGCGGTAAGAAAGAGACACTATCACGGAAGGAGTCACGGTAGAAACGGCGCCTTGAAGAAAATAAAAGACAGTTTTGAAACTTGCTGGGACCAGTGCGGCCAATGTAGAAACAAACTCAGTGTATCCATCAATGATCACAGGAGGTAGTGGCGGTAGGTCAGTTCTTGTCGATGATGAAAAAAAATACAAGAGTGTAGAGGCAGAAATCGATGACTGAAAATCAGTGAAGGTGAAGTAGAGGCAGTACACAATGTAAGTAAATAGGAGCGAAGACTCCACCATGTTGCCTTTACCAGAGACAATACCGTACAGCCCAACGAATATAGCTATTGTCAGCACGACGCCGATCAAAGTGGCACTGACTAAAGAAATCGTTACTGGGAAAGTGTAAATTCGGTAGAGAAAATACAGACTGGTTGATATCGTGCAAGACGATGCCAAAAGCTGCACAATCATCCAAGAATCGGACTTCGTTCGTACAAGCCAAGAAGAGAGTCTTCCCGCAGTTTGTAATACTAATAAGGTGCAAAACCCTTCCATAGTTGTGAATAGAGGAGTAGCATTTTTCAAAAACCACTTCCAAGGTTCAAGTACTGTGAGCCATAGTCGAATAGAGTCATGCTGGCTTTGATCAGAAATCAGATTCGCGTAAGAACTCGTGTTTTTATTGATTGGTGCGTCGGAGGAAAGAGTCGAAGTAGGGAGCGAAAATATACTAAGGTGGAAAATGAGCAGCGACGGGATAATAATTTGTTGGAGGTGGTACAGCGACGACGATAAGAACCGGAACTTGGTATTTTTAAACGAATGTCGTAACGTAGACAGGACCAAATAGAAGACTGACAACGTGCCAGTAAATGCCTGACGTCCACATGTTAGCCACACTATACACAACACGAAAAAGGCAACGCAAAAAGCAAAACTTACTATACCACAATCTTCGCCGCCCACATCAAATGCCAGCGGTATCGTGATTATGATGAGTGAGAAGTAGAAAAACGAGCTCAGTGCATGAAATGTATTCCAGTAATACCGCGGCATTGTGAAATTGAGGTTCTGTTGAACGAAGAACTATTCAAGAATGCTGAAAGGTTGCAAAAAAAGAATCTAGAATCAAGTTTCAAGCGCGTCGTCAGTAGTTTCGAAAGTTGATTGAATGAGCCGCTGGTTTTTTGATGGAAATATTGAGTTCTATCGTCGTTCTAGAGATATAACACGAATCGAAATCATCAAGCCTAAAGAGAATTTACGAGGGAAACTTGAAATTGCCAGTCAAAAATGGTTTTCCTTAATGAAAAAATATCTAGTATGGGAATGATCTATACCCTAACCTGCGACACTAAGTGAACGCGAAATGGCGACGAAAACTTTGTGAAGGATGCTTTGTTGAGTTTGCAAGGCTTGTGTGAAAATTACGCGTGAAATGAAAATGCGCTAATAATATTGGCAGGCTATTATATACAATGCGACCAGAAGCATGGCTTTTAATTAACTGTCTTCGTGGTGTTTGTCGAGGTTCATGAGTTGTTGCAGCGCCCTATATACAGTTTGTTTGGTGGGCTGTCTAATTTTTGGAGCAGGATTATCTGCATCATTGGTAGAGTCAGCTGTTGGATTTGCCTCATTTTGAAGCGCGCCAATTGCTTCCTTCTGATCCCAGAAAATGGCGTAGTATGCTTTGAATGCTTTTTGAAGTAAGGAGGGGTGGAAGAGATGCGATGCTGGTGTCGCATTTATTTTGCTAGCACCTGTGAGAGAGTTTGTGGAATATTTCTCGTATTGAGCGCACAATAAAGAAGTGACTTTGTTGAGCGACTTTCGGTTCCAGCTCGCGTTGTGGAGATTATTTTTGTGAAATCCGTCATAAAATGCCTTGAAGTGGTGGCTGGTTGGTAATAAACCAAAATCTGCTTGAATTGACATCAAATCAAAAGCTCTATTGAAATCGCGAGTGACAAGGCAATGATGGGTAATCATTAGCCCAAATGTTTGCACGTCAGGCAGCACAGGTACACGGAGCGTTTGCGGATCCACGGTCAGATTGCTTGAATGTAGAAGTTGTACTGCAGCGTCAACAAGCTTGAGCTGTTTCATCAACACTACGTTTGCCGGAATGCGAGAAAAGGGGTTGGAAAGTTGTTGCATAGGCTTAATTCCCTGGCCTGTGACAAAATCAAATATATTTTGTGCTTCGTCCAAGTTATTGCACTGCAACATGGTCTTGATGAGGGTATTGATCACCGATACATCAATCACATATCCGCTAGAGCACATTTTTTGATAAACTTGTCGCACAAGGTCTGCGTCCTTTTCCTCCCCTGCGTGCAGCATGTGGAGTATCATGGTTAAGCGGTCCAGCCTGACACCGCTTTGAGCAAAATCAGGCCATGAGTCGGCCATGAACTTTTTCACCCGGTTCGTTTTTCGAGCAAACCCAAGCAAGATATTTAGGGTAGATGAATCTCTATGTTTGGTGTCGATAACTGCATTTTGGTATTTCGTAATCTTCTCCATAGACAACCCTCCCGATTTGTCGTCGCGACGCTCTCGTAAATAAATATTAATTGCCCTCGAGAGGCAGGCGTTATACTCATGGACAGAAATCGGCATTCCACAATCAACAATTTCATCTATCAGCGTCGTGTATATTGCGCGCGATGCAAGTGCGTCCGAGTCCATGAATACAGCTAAAAAGTCTTCCAGGTGCTGGGAAGTAACATGTAAAGGTCGAGGTCCGGGGAGTTGTTGATACGCTTCGAATAACTTTTCATGATTGATGACGAGATTCTCTGGGTATAACTCTTTTAAAAATGCATGATAATCACTAACAGGAGTCATATATCGTTCAAATTGGCGCCTCGAAGTTCGTACATTGTAATAGTGTAAGTTCTGCAGTCTACCAAGTCGTCGAATCAAATCTGATACTTGGTGGTCGTCGTTTTCGATGCCAGCCAGTAAGTTAATTGCAGAGTCTGCGTGGCTGATCCCTACTTCTCGTTCGGCTATTTCTATCAATTCAACAAACACACGGAAATGTGAACTTATTAGCTGTTTGAGTAAGTTGTCGTACACTTCTTCCAAACTTTTGGGGGTGTCAGATGCTTGAGTTGAAAGTTTGGATATGCTGCCAGTCAATGCAGAGTAGCACCTGGCGGTCTTCAAAAGAGAGATCCCACGCCGTGAAAATTTACTCCGTTTGCAGAGATATCCAAATTCATTTAGATACTGGCGGTGTGACTCCGATGCGGTTTGTCGCGAAATGCAAGCAGATGCTGTCTGGGGTATTGTCCGAGATCTCCAAATTGCTCTTCGGCCCAACATCGCCAAGTATAATATCAGACCCTCACTGCAAACAATGTCCAAGTGAGCAGAAGTATCTATTCAGCAAATGTTGTAGCCCCGGGCAAGTGGAGAAAAAGAGTAAAAAAAGGTTATGAGAGATGAAGTGTTTCGATGTAGTCGCTAGCTCTCATGGTCGCTAATAGTAAAACAATATTTCTGAACTTGTAGCACCAACGCGCTACTTGCGGATCCAAAAGGTTTCACTGTTTCACTGCACTGAGAAGTTCGGGCGTATCCTCTAAGTTTGGGTTTCGCTTCAAAAGCGCAGCAAGAGATTTCGACGTTCAATGCTTGTCCATCACTCACGATCTGAATAATTTTCAGGTTGTAGTAAAGGGTAAGGGTTGTTGAGAAGAACCAAATTTATAACGGAACTTGAACTTCCGAATTGAACTCATATCAGTTAAGCATTACCAGTAACCAGTTAGTGGGAACTAGGTATTGAACCTGGTCAGAGAGCTACAGTATTAGTGCTCAACGCCCTTTGCAAAAAATCAGAGATTTGATCTTGAATTTTACTATAAAAAAAATAATATGCTAAATGCCTCTATATCGTAGATTTAGCTGAAGATGCAACATGTTAGTAAAATGGACACCAGCCTATGTTGTTAGTGGGTGTGCGAGTAAATGGATACCGTGGACTTACCTAGGAAAATCTGAGATAGGTTATGCGAGCTTGTCGCTTCCTGAATAAGTTGGCTGACAACAGCTTCAACGCTTAATGTTTTGGAAAGCTTTTGATTGACGCCAGCCAAAGCTCGTTCCGCTTCAGACTCGCCTGGGTTAGTGGGGTGAAATTTCTGTACTTCGTTTTGCAGCTTTTTCCGTTTCAATGGAGAGATCGTCCAAGAATATAACGGATCGTATTTCAGCACATTAAGAATTGTTGCAATATTGTCGGACTCCTCTCTGAATACTGTCAAGGATAACTGTGAGCATCTCCGGAAAACGCCTTCGGTGCCTGAAATGCCCATGCCGTCGACAACATCTCGCGTTAGTCGAAAAGGAATGACTTCCGGAACTCGGAGCAATTTACCCTAAATCTGTTAGAAAAAAAAAACCATTAGCGATAAATAACTTACCTGGTCAAACGAGATGCCAAGGTCGATATGCACCACTTCGCCAGTGGTCGTATCAATCAAGATATTGCTGCAATGGCGGTCTCCCAGACCTAGAATATACCCAAGAATTGAAATAGCAGCAGTGGACCTAGTATATCGCACTCTGTTTGTAAACCATGTTTCCGGGGAATAAAAGTGGTCCATAAAAAACATGTGGAACACTGGATTCAAATGTTTTTCAATCTCCAGGTACGCTTTGTACCTTTCTGCTGACGACTTTGTTTGCACTTTTCGCATTATATCGCGAGACTTGGATGCGTCCCAATCGTCAGGGCGATATCTTTTGTGCGCAGGTTGGAGGTAATCCATGAATGATATGGTATCTTTCACAAACTCGATAATGCCTCCGTTGGGTCCTAAAGGAATGACTTTGTATGTACGAACCTTCAGCTTTCGTGCCCGAGTTTCGGAATTCTTCATGAAAAACATGTTCACTTGACCAAATACTTGTTCCATGATGGCGTCTTGTCGAAGATCATCTTTGCCTCCTTTGAAAAGCATGGTGTACAATTGACCATCCGAAGTTGTGCATTTCACAATTTTAGGTGCACTCAAGCCTGACGCTATTCCAATCTCTTTGTTCAGCGAAATGATAGTTGGGATGTCGGTATAATCACAGCTTGATCTCACCGAGACATTGACTGTTGGTGGGGGGAAATTCAACGTTGGCAGAGTTTTGAGCCACCAGGATCTTCCTGAGTAGACGTCAAAACTAAACTTCTTTTTCTTCTCAGTAGGCACTTTTTGGTGGGCAAGGCCGACACACTGGTTGCTGAAGCTTTCGATATTGTGCATCAACTCCCTGTTTTTCCCTGTTTGTAATACCATACTCCAAAGGGTATTTCCAGCATGGCATCTTTGTTTGACAATCTCGTCTTCTTTTTCAGTAACCATACGAAGACCAATAATGGAATAAAGGCTGTGATGTGGGTGCTGAACGCAGATTTTCAAAACCAGTTGCTCAAGACTTGACGCAAAAGCGGCATCTTTTTCGCCTAGTCGCGAAGATAACTGATTGATCCATGGAACAAATTGAGCAGGAGGCACAGAAAGAAGCAGAGTCTCTATACTGCTGTTGAGACTTTTGTCGCTAGCATTCCCAAGCCATAACGCAATGAAGGAAGAAATATCTTCCCCATTGCGGTCATAATTTATGGCAGCCTGTAGATAAAATGATGCACTGTTCTCCAAAAAGCTTTTCCTGGAATAGTTGAGGCGCTTGTACTCCGAGTCGTCAGTCAAGTAAAGCTTTTTGACCTTTTCAAGGTGGGCTTGAGCAACATGTTTTTCTTGAGTATTTCCTGTCTCAACAAGCTTACTCAGTCCTTCCATTTCTTTGCGCTTGTACTCCCTGAAGTTTGCAACTCGCGTAAGCTCTTCAGCAGAATTGGGATTGTTGTACTGCTGATCGCAGAATACAGCAAACGTGTGGAAAATCTCAGCTGACTGTTTTGCGTCGATAGACGCCGCTTTTAATATTTTGCGCGCTGGAACTAAATATGACTCGATGATATCGTCAGGGGACTGGTGTCGCGCTTTTGAGCACCACCTCACCTATAAGGAGTTAGTTTTGTAACTGTCACAATTGACCAATATACTTACCAATGTTGAATAAACAAACGGAAGCTCTCTTTTGTTGATATGTCCAGCGCTGTCGTCCGATATTAGTGATCTTAGAATAGCAATAGGGAACTTTTGCTCGCCCATGAGCCAGTTAGACGCAGCTGTTTCATGTTTGCACCAGAAATTCAGCTTGTGCACTGCTCTTTCGTACGACTCGTCTTTCGTAAGATCTCCAAAGCCTTGTTTCTGCTTCAGCATAAATCTGAGCAAGCGATCAAGTTTCACAGAGGCATTGACTGAGTGCTGCACGCGCTTATGAGATCTGGCAATTTCTGAATAGTACTTGATGTTCTCTCCAAGAATTGTGTTTGCCAAAATCCAAAGTCCGGGTATTTGCTTGCGCTGCTCAACGGCCTTCCAGGATAGCTGACGTGCCAGTAAAATATTTTCAACGCTAGTGAAACTAAAAACTGCGTTAGTATAAGAAGAAAAAGAAAAAGAGAAAAAGATTCACCTTGATAGAGCCATCCATTCTTGGCTCCTTTCAATTTGAAGTTGAGAAACGTTTTGCGCGAAATTCGTGTCTTCGATGGTCATGATCTGCTCGCATTCATAGACAATAGATAATGTTTCCAAAATTGCATTTTTGTCAGTTGACTTAGACGAAAATAATAAAGACAGAGTTGCGTCGTAAGCGTTACAAATGCTGTCTTCAATACTGCCTGTTCCGATAATAGCTTTATGCAAATTGAACAAGACCTCCTCACTAGACTCTGGTTTTGAGCTATAAGCCAAGTCCCATTGCTGAAGTTTCCACGCTTGAGCGTACAGATTTTTCTCGTCCTCCATTGACATCGAATCTGATACAATTTTGGATATTCCTACCATTCCGGTGTTTTGGAGGGTTTCTGAAAGATGCATATCAAATGTATTCTCAGGTGTAACCATTGATTCGTTCAGAAAGGCACTTTGGTATTGCAGCAAACGAGTGTTATTGTTTTCAAACGAAAATGTCTTGACAGCTCCAAACAAGTCCGGAATAGCTGGAACGGCGTAGAACATGTCAGGATCGTTCACCTTCTCAAATATGTTTTGCGTTAGGGAAGCTGAGTCAAACTGGGTATTATTAAGCTCCGAGTTTGACCAGTCTATCTCAGCTAGCATAAGGGCAGTTTCAGGACGGTTGTTCGTCAGGCAAGATTGGACACCACTCTCAATATTAAGACCGATATACCTTTTTCCGAGACGGTCCTTGCTAAGCTTGTTAGCTCTCAAGTGAAAGAACGTTGCAATGATGAGTTCTCTCACTTCTGAGTTTCCATTTTCATTCAAGCACGAATTGAAGAGCTCGTCTAGTTCTGGATTGTTCCTTTTTGCGACGCAGGTCTTGAGGTACAGGTGAACCAGATACGGGAGAGCTTCCTTGGCAAACTTGGGAACTTTCAGAACGAGCAGATTTAGCGATTCAAGTTCAGAGTATTCCACGCAAATGGAAACCAGTAAGGTCGAGCACAATTGGAAGATCCACTTGCGTGTGTCGCGACCACTTTCAGCAATGGTTCTATACTTGAAGTGTGTCAGAGAATAGTCTTTAGGAAAATAGAGATAGTCCATGGATTGAAGAAAGCTGGGCTCAAGAATTTCCAATAGAGGTAATTTGAAGTTCGAATCCTTGTGTGTTTGCATGTTTCGAATAACTTCTTCAGCATAATTGACCACTTCCAAATTTTCATCTTCCAAGAGTTGTACAACGAGTTGAAATATCGATTTCATGGGATCGGCTTCTAACGTGAGTTCTTTTGTGAATGCAATCGGAACTTCCGACATGGGTGAAACTCCAGTAGACAAATACTTTTGGCCCAAAAGCCGCGACATCCATAACTTGTATCCTTTGGTCGGCGCACAATCAGTGTCCATAATAGACTGAATAAAATCGGGGCTTTCACCTAGTACTCGTTGTTGCAAATGATCTTGCAGCCCGGTGTTGTCGTTCATTTCCATTGCTATAATGTCTAGCATGAGGCGTCGAACAGTTTTGCCAGCATGATTGAAATTGTAGACAAAATTGATGTCAAACTCCGATCGCTCATCTTCAAGCCAGCAAAACATGGCTTTGAGCATTGGATGCATTTGCGCTTCTGCAATCTGAGGGTAAAAGTCGCGCAAGAAAAACACGTCAAGCTTCTTCCCCTCCCTCTTATCCTGAAATGCAATTTTCAAGCACCGCAAGCTTACTTCAAAAAACAAGCCCGGTTGCAAACAAAGTGACGCCGAGCTCAAGCCCATGAGAGTTTTCAGAGCTACCAATGCCTCATTTTGTGTAACCGGTTGGCTTACAAGAGGAGCGATGGCTTTTAATAGCATCTCGAGAGCATAACCTGATATTTCACGTTCACCAAAATTGCTGGCAAAGAAAAGCAATCGCCGAAGGTTGATGCATTTTTGAATGGGATCAATAGACTTCACAATCTTGTTAATGATGGTGCGCAAGATGATAGTGAAGTGATTAGGTGCTGAAAGCTCGATGTTTTTGGGTGTTAGAGACAAAACCTGGTGCACGATTTTCAAAGCTGTGTGCGGTTTTATCAACGGCTGAGGAAAGCTCACCAGTACAGTAGGCTTGAACTGTACGTATACATCCCCAAACAATGAACTAGTGTTGCAAAGTGTGCTTGGCACTACTGAAAAATCAATTAAAAGCATGAGCGAAGCCACGAACACGCATAGACCTTGTGTGGTGCTTTTTTTCCACTTATCAGTCCCGACCTCCATCGCAAACCCTATATCCTTTGGGTCTCCTGTACCCGTTGTAAACTCGTAGGCCCAGCTGATGGGCAGCGCAGGCATGAGCAGCACATCAGTATTTTTAGAATTGATCTTATGCCCAATTTCTTTGATCTGAGAAAACCCGTTTTGTTTGTCAAAGTGCACAAGAAGCACAGAAATAATGTCGTGATATTCACACAAAAATTCTTCTTCAGAGCTGTAGCCAAAAAATTGGAATGGAAATCCATTGTCGACACCATTGGAGAACCATAGATAAAACAGTTCTTCAGCTTGCCTCATCAAGAAGCTTTGTAAACTAGAGGCATTGTAATGGTTGCTCAACGTGCCTATAGCATGCTCAATGTAAAGGTGTGCCTCCTGGAAATCAGCCAGCTCGAGCAGATTGAACACAGCTCCTGTGACAATCGAGTCACTGCTTTGTGCCAGATAAGTCAGAACATAGCATCTGGCAGCCAATAGCTCTTTTTCCTGGTGAACTTGTCCCATGACATCCTGCACTCCGTTAAAAAATGTGATATGCGAGTTGATCGGGTAGTGTTGAAAGACCTCGGGTAAAAGGTTTGCACACCGGTAACTCAAGTCTGGCGTGTCGGCAATAAGCATACCAAAGGAGCCAGGAAGGCTCTTGTCTTCATTGACAATCAATTCTGGTGTGTACTTCATTATTTCGGCAAGCAGAAATGTAAGGTTCGACTGGACTCTATAATTTCTGTATCCTCCGTCAAAAATCAGTTTGCATAGCCAGTTCAAAATGTCAAAACAGTCGGAACGGATTGTATCATTAGTTGTCCAGACCGATGCAAAGTTATGAAGTAGGCTGATGCAGAGCAGTAAGGTGCTTTCGGCCCGGTCCCACTCATAACTGCTCAAGAGCTTTCCACCAATCTCACGAATGAGCTTTTGAAAGTCTAACGCGCTTAGCGGAGATGACTGGTCTACTTCAAAAACTCGGTCTATGAAAGCAAACCCAATTGCGGCCACATCTGTAGTAGATTTGGCGTTTTGAAACAGCCTACAAATTGACTCCAGGAAAGACACATTATCATCCAGCTTTGTATGCAACAATTGGGTCTCGGCATACACTATGTATAGTTGAGAGTCTTGAAAAGATTTGAGAGTGTCATACATGTGTAGGACAGTAGGCAAAGGTGCCTTGATCAACTCTGTGCTCTCTTTAATTTCGTCCTCAAATGACCCTGATGAAGGAGCTTCTTGTGAAAACAGTCGCAAAACTGAATCCAATTCTTGTCTGTAAACTTCTAGGTAAAACAAATCAGATATTTGAGGGTATACCTTGTTAAAATTTGCCATTCCTCGTAAAATGTAACGGACGTGTTCTTCTTGTAGCATCAGAGTGTTGGCTATGGAGCAGAGCTGGGCAAACAAGGATTGTAGTTTCAACATGAGCTCCCTACACCGCGAAGAAAATACGGCATTATTTTTCTCAAGCACTAAGGTGGTAAGCTGCATTGTGCCGATAAAATTGATGACCTGCTCGTATAACATGGGGTAGCTTGAGAATTTCATGGAGTTTTCAGTGTCGTTCATGCTTTCGCTCAACTTGCTGCATTCTTCAGTCAAATTATTAATGATATTCGAAATCACTTCAGTAGACACGGTGCTACTCAACTCAATCGAGTTTTTTGGTGCTTTGCTGTTGCCAGCAATTTGGATTTTACCTGTGGTGAGATATTCCATGCCAATGATAGAGCGGCCATATTTCAGCGCCTCTAACTGAAAAACACCAGTATACTGCCTCAGTTCATTAAACTCAGTTTGTAATCCACACAATTCCAATATCAGACTGGCAACTGTGCTTGGGCTGATCGAAAGCAGAGACTTGGATTTCGAGTCATAATCCACTTGCACAAATTTCATGAGCCAAAACATGACTTTTTCAATGGCGTCTTGGAGCTTGTCAAACATGCTAGAACTAAATGCTCGCAAAAGTTGTCTGACTAGGTATATTGACCCATTTGAAAGGCTCGGCCCGCTGGAGTCAAACATGCCTAGCAATCGTTCAACCCTGGGCTTTCGCACAGAGGCAGGCACCCTGTTTTGACTCAGCATGGTTGTTAGAAAGAAACTGGAAATACAGCTCAACTCGGGGTGGTAAAATCTCTTGCAAGTGACATTCCAAAGGTTGTCGAGTTCAGCCAACTCAAAGTTGTAACTGGGAAAGGCGTGGAGAAGATATGACACGGCAAGAAGTGCCCAAGCAGAAGTTTCAACATGAGCAGAGTTGACCATGGGCCGCAATGCATCAAAAGTGGTAGCGACTAGGAAATCCGGCATGATGTCGTAATGCATGTGCACGACCAGAGCTTGAAGTTTTCGTACATAGTGTTCTTTCTCGCCATCCAGCCCCGAAATCGCCTCTGAGAAAATGTGGTGCTCCAAAGCCATGATTTCTGAATTGGCGTTGGAAACAACTCTGCGCTTTTTGAGACGAGACGCAAAGCTCGAGAAGCTTATAATATAGTCCAGGACAGTAAGGTGGTGGTAAGAGAGCATGGTCATCCAAGCCAAACTGTTGCCAGTAGGTTTGAGATGGAAATGGGTCTGAGTGAACCACTGACATGCACTTGTATCAGTTCTAGACTCGTTAATGTCGATATCCGAGGGCAAAAGGCTCATGCTCACAGACGCAAATGTGGTTTCGCTCAAGATATTTGACACCATTTCTGATACCGAGGAACTGAATTGATGCTGTATGTTTTCCGGTGCTTCATCAAGTTTCGTGGCAACCGTTTTGGTAAATGGGAAGGAGTATTGTAAAAAGACCAAGAGGGCTTCTCGAACCGGCATGCTTTTGCTCTTCCATAACTCAGTGAGCCGTTCAAAAACGAGCAACGAGACTCTTTCGCAAAAGTCCCAGTTTTCAGTGCTTGACAGGCTCAGCAGTACGTTTGCAATGTTGATTGCGTAGACATCGCCCGAAGACGACTCAGTCGTGGAGTTGATGTATCTCCCCACCGTTTCCCAAATGTCGTTCAATTGGTTTGTCGAAATACCCGATGTTGTAGCAATCAGCAAGTATATGCTCTGAAGCAACTCGGCAGCAGCGTAAGGTAGCCTGCGCTGTTTCGCAAGGTTTGGCGTATTATCTGCAAACACATAAACGCTGGCCATTGTATCAATCGATGTGCCAAGGCTCTCAATGACAGAGTCGACGGCGTTGCACAAGAAAGTCAAGTAGGTTTGCACTTCAGCGTGCGGCAAGTGCTCGGTATGAGCGGGCGCTTCCACAATCATGCGGAACGTTTTGGAGTAGGCGTCGAGCAACGGCATGCACAGTCGGTCCCTCGACGTGGGAGCCAGGAGGCTGTCCGCAATGTGTGTGAGGATCTGTCGGCAAAGCTTACTCTTGAAGTCCTTGAGCCCGGTCGAGACAAGTGTCTTGACGATATCGCCTGCCATGGACAAGCGCTGTATGCCGGCATCGGTGAGCTCGTTCCTGTGTTGACTGAAAATATGTGCGCGTCGTTCCTTTTCCACGAGATCAAACATCAGTGACAGTGTCCGCTTGCGTCCCGCTGTAGACAATGAAGCGGCATGATGTGGATTTTGCAAAAACTCCCGTAGCTGGTTGATTCCTGTCGTGCGTTGCCGCAGTTTGTCAGAGGCAATGAGATCTAAGTCGAGTTAGCACGCTGGAGATCATTGAGTGTGTGGTGGTCTTACCATATATTGTGCTGATTGAAGCTATCCCCGTCATTTTAGCCTCCCTCCTGAACTACTAGGTCTATGTCGTCGAATGTATGCAAATGAATTGAGGCGTCCTCATGAGTTTGGGTATTGCCGAGGACAAGGTGATGTGTGCTGAAAGATGAAGCAGGTCGGGATTTGGGAAGAAGGCAATAATTTCAGTTTGGGGTAAAACAGCACATAAAACAAAACCTATTGATACGAGCAGGTGCCATGAGGTTATATTTCTCTTTACTAATTATATGCTATAAAATGAGATACATGCTTCCGAAAGACTGGCGCTGTTACTTGCGCGAGATTACATACAAGTATACAGAGTCTTTAATGAACTTTTCGTAGTCGGCGTGATCAGTGACCTGGGCGAGTTAGTAACATGGCAAACACCCACAAAACCTGTTCGGACTTACTTCTTCAAACTTGAAGTGCTTCTTCATGGCCTTGAAGAATCTGGCGTCGGCCTTTCTGCGCTTCTTGTAGCTCATCAAGATCACGGGCGCCTTTTCCACCGAGGTCAGATCAAGAAGTGTCTTCTCCAAAAGCGGAAACGCGGCTTCCAAGTAAACACAGTCCGCCGCCAGGACCACGTCTATTTTGTTATCAACGGCGTATGAAGGAAGGTCGTCGCCCCTAGATCACAGAAAGAGAAAATATGGTTAGTGAAACAAGACGGGGGTAGCAGATATAGAGCAAGCGGGAAAAAAAAAGTTTTCCCAGGTCATCATTGTGGGCCTTCATACCAGTTGAGAACTTCGGCCTTTACCGTGTGACCCAGGTTGTTGAGCTGGATGTTCTTTTCCATCAGCGGCATCATGTTTCTAGCATCTTGTTAGTAATCAGTTCGGCTTGTAGCACGCGGTGGACAAGTGCACCTACTCCTGATCCGTCACCCAAATTTTCAAATCCTTATTTCCCTCATGTAATGCGATTGCCAATCTAGATCACTGTTAGCCTTGCTCCTATCCAGATCGAAATCAGCACTGTGCCTACCCCACAAGGCCGGTACCGCTACCGAGTTCCAAGATGTTGACTGCATCTTGGACACCGGTGCGGATCATGTACCGGGACAGCAGCTCCCCAGCGGGCCACAGCTTGCCTCCACATCCCGCGGCACCTCCATCTTCATGAACCTTGAGACCAGGCTCCTTGAGCAACCCGTCAAAAGTGAGCAGCGAGTCACCCAGGTTCTCGGTTTCCCGAACAGGGATCAGGTCTTCCGAGACGAGATTCAACAGGTCGAACTCGTCTTCAAAGGTTTGTACAGTTTCAGTCGCCATCGGATGGTTGGGGAAGGAAGAAGAGAAAAAAATCGTTTCAAAATTCCATATTTCTTTTTTTCTTATCCACAGTGGAAAAAATCTAAAAACGTGTGCGCCTGTGATTTATCTGGCATAAAAATTTTCGATCCATCAAATCAATTCCCCAAGTTTTTTTTTTTTTTTTTTTTTTCATCGATTCAGTTACAAATCTAGCAAAAAAAAATCTAGTCGATACGAGAGACTCAAGAGAGAGTGATTGATGCAAAGTATATATTTTGATTTCTGTCCTTAGTTTATTTTTTCTTTCATAAAACCCGAATAAATTAATTACAAAAGTCAACTACTTAAACGACAACACCAGAGTTGGAGGCAATTCTGGGCCACAGGTCGGCGCACTCCTTGGCGACGGGACCAGTGATGGCAGAGCCCTTCATCTCACCCTTGGGGTTAACGATGACACCGGCGTTGTCTTCAAAGTAAAGGTAGACACCATCTCTGCGTCTCCAGGGCTTGGACTGACGGACGACAATGGCGGGCATGACCTTCTTTCTGAGTTCGGGCTTACCCTTCTTGACGGTGGCCTTTAAACAATGTTAGAAGAGATTTTTCAAAAGAGAGTTGAGAGCAAAACTTACCATGACCATGTCACCGGCACCGGCAGCGGGGAGACGGTTCAATCTGGCACCGAAACCCTTGACAGCAATGATGTAGAGGTTTCTAGCACCGGAGTTGTCGCAGCAGTTCATGACGGCACCCACGGGGAGACCGAGCTAATCAAACATGTTAATATAATCAAACAAAGAAGAGTAATGAATTCGCATGGACTCATTTCGAATCAAAAGGAGTTGAGAGTTGTTGATATTCGTTCAAACATACCGACATTCTAAATTTGTTACCAGAGGCACCGCTTCCTAGAGTAATGTTAGCAAACCTTGCATTTCAATGTTGTTCAGGCTGTCGGGCTGACAGCATTTCGCGAGCATCTACATACCACTCATTTTTGTTGTATTGTCGTGTCGAGTTACGTTGGAAAAGACAGGGAAAAAGGAAAAGGGAAGATGGGAATGAAGATTTTGCAACGGCCCTAGGAGGAAGCGCACACACCGCGCGCAGAGTGGCCCTGCCCCACGGCATGCAATTTTTCAGTTGCCCTAACCTGGAAGTGACTGTTAAGCACTTAGGGCTTAGCCCTAGCAACCAGACTCAAGTTGGGAGAATGGGCAAGGGCAAGTTGAAATTCATATCACATGACTCATGTCACATGACAAAAGATGGCCCTTGCGAGACGTTCAAGACCAAAGGCCAGGTCAGGGCTCAGTTGCGACGCTGTCTACGAGCAAAGGTCACGGGCGCTGCGTCTACGGTGGCAATGGCGTTCCAGGTGTCAATAGTTCTGCTGGGCTGCGAAGCAATGCTGAGCTGCCGACGCTGGTACTACGTAGAACGCTAAACTGGGGTCGAAGTATGGACAAACTAGAATCACTAGATACCTCCTGGTATGAATCAAGAACTGAAGCTGAGTCCAGGCTTGCTTAACTGGCGTCAGCAACCGCGCAGTAGTCCACTTGCAGTCTTCCTGTAGCAGTCAGTTCGGTCCATTGCATCACCGTTTGGAGTCTTCCCCAGAGTCGCGGTGCCGTTCTTTTAGCGGGTAATTTCAAATTCAGCCCGTCAGCGCCATTCTTTTGCCTTAGTTAATTGGTGCCATAGTACTGTGCACCACCGCCTTATACTCACGTAGTGCTTTTTCTTCCTACTGCCCGAAACCAAACCAAACCGCCACCAGAAATAACTGAAGTCCTGATTCTTGAACAGGGTTTCAACGGTCCAGCTGCTTTAGGGTTTTTGTTTGGCTTGTTCCGCAAAGTGGAAGGAAAAAAAGTTTGGTTATGGCCCTTTTAAGGTGATCCTGCAGGCTTTTTTCTTATTGTCTTCATTCATTGTTGTTCTTCTTGTCTCATTCCAACCCTGCAACGTCGATAATATTTGGTTAGCTAGCTACCAGCTTACGCGCTTACTACGGGCTTAATGAGGTTACTTCTAGCACTCTTGGCCTTGGTAGGCCTTAGTTCGGCGCTCAATCTTATCGATAACTTCTTTGCACCTTCGCTGCAAAGGCTTAGAAGTACTCTATCAATTTCAACCGACGCAAATGAACCCGCGCTAGCTCAGGACTTGTTGCACGCAAAGCCTGCTAGACCGATCCATGGGCGGTTCCTACATATTACAGACATACACCCGGACCCCTTTTACAAAGTGGGTAGCGACCCGGAGACGGCCTGCCATCGCGGCACAAAGCACGGTCAAACTGGCAAGTACGGCCGCCCAAACAGCCCATGCGATTCGCCGCCCTCGCTCGTCGACGCGACTTTTGAATGGATCCAAGAGAATCTAAAAGACAAGATTGACTTTGTCATTTGGACCGGCGACAATGTCCGGCACGACAGAGACAACAAGTACCCGAGAACCGAAATGCACATCTTGGACATGAATGAGAAAATGGTTGAAAAGATGGAGGACGTCTTTGGATGTGACGACCCGTTCCACCCGTACGAGATTCCAGTCGTTCCGAGTTTGGGCAATAACGATGTCTACCCACACAACTTGTTTGTCCAGGGCCCTACTCTGCAAACGAGGGAACTTTACAGAATATGGCGGAAAATGGTGCCAGAAGCACAAATCCACGTCTTTGACCGTGGCGTCAGCTTCATGGTCGAGGTCATTCCCAATAAACTTGCTATTCTTTCCATCAACACGCTCTACTGGTTCGACAGCAATCCCATTGTCGACGGATGCGACATTAAAAAGGACCCGGGCCATTTGCAATTCCGGTGGCTTGGCATCACTCTCAGTGAACTTCGGGCAAGAGGAATGAAGGTCTGGCTCAGCGGCCATGTCCCTCCCAATGCAAAGAACTGGGCACCCAGCTGTTTGGACCGATACTCTGCTTGGGTCCACGAGTACAGAGACATTATTGTTGGCGGGCTTTACGGCCACATGAACGTTGACCACTTTTTGTTTCTGGACAAGGAGGCGGTCACCCCCGAAAAGGACAGCACAATGGCTGCTTGGGACGACCAAAGCCCCGTGTCGGTCAAGGGCAAAGTCGAGTACCTTGGAGACCTGCGCGAGACTTATAGCACCATTGAAGAAGCTCTGGAGGGCGAGCTCAACACCAGATACAGCATGGCTTACGTCAACCCAAGTGTACTGCCAACATACTTGCCGGGACTCCGAGTCTGGGAATACAACACCACTGGTTTGGAAGAACTGAGCCCCAGCGTTTATGCCAGTGGCGAGCCACTCCGCAGCTGGGCCGAGGTCTTTGACGAGCTCGACCAGGAACTGGCGCGTCTTCTCGAAGAGGAAGACAGCGACATGGCCCAGTCATTGTTAGACGGCGTCCACACCAGCGGGAAAAAGTACACCGACCCCAGTCTCGACCCGACCTGGCCACCGAGCTTTGAAAACGTTGCTCCTGGCCCGGCCTTTGTGGCCCAAACCTTCACCCCACTGAAATACACGCAGTACTTTGCCAACCTGACCGCGGCCAACCTTGGCGACAGAAACATGACCTTTGACGTCGAGTACACGACCAAGGACGCGCCTTACAACATGGACAACCTGCTTGTCGAGAACTGGATCAAGTTTGCGCGTGAACTGTCGGCTGAGATTTCGGTCGAAACCGTCTTGCCCGAGGAAATCGCCCACGAAGATGAGGACGAAGACGCGAGCCAGGTCGACTTGCTCAAAAAGAAGGGCAAAAAGGGCAAAAAGGGCAAAAAGGGCAAGAAAGGGAAGAAAGGGAAGAAAGGCAAAAAGGACAAGGACCTCATCAAGCGTTCAAGAGCGACTTGGAAAACGTTCTTGAAACATGCCTTTGTCAGTAGCGGCTTTGAGAACCTCGACGACGAGTAAAGTGAAGGGTACGCATAGAGGAAGAAAAAAAATAAAAAAAAATAAAATAAATTACGGAACAGTAAATAGGTATATAAGAAAAATTAACCAAGTTCATGAGCGGAGTGCTCTCGAACTTTTGTATAGCAATTTTCTCAAACCCGCAATTACTGAGCAATGAACTCAATCTTTTTGTTTAAACTTTTTTTCTTCTATTCTGGCGCAAAGCTGTTATAGCGGAAAGTCTAATTCGCTGGTAAATCTAAATCATGATTGTATCATACTATCATCACTTCCATTCTCATTGATACCTTTCTCAGAGTTTCTTGTTGCAATTGATTTTCAAGCCCACCCAATTTTAAAGATACCGGCTGTTCACGGTCCTTCCTGAACCCAGCGACTTTGTTCTATTGGACCAAATTTGTTGTTAACCAAATCATTTCACATAAAACAAATCAACAAGCTCTATTTTTTATTTCCATAGTTCTTGTCTCTTGTTTATTCATACTCAGCGTTTCCTGCTTCGAGCGTAGTGTAGTCCGCCGAGTCGGTGCGGCCATGTGCGGCTGTCGCAAGGCTGTGCGGTGTTGCTGGCGACGCAGAGTTCAAAGCCGGGAACAGCGCTCGCTACAACATGCAGTTAGTTTTCAAGGCAAAAAAAAGGAAGGTGTTGAGTCCATGGAAGTGGTATACGTATGCAATGAAGGCGACAGTCAAGCCAAGCGTGCTTCCGCCCATGACGTCGGTGGGATGGTGTCTGTAATCTTCCTATTTGGAAACAGGTCAGTGAGTGGCAGAATGGTCGGAACGGACAATAACATACAATTCTGCTGATGGCAATAAAGGCTGCAATGAGTAAAGGTCTAGGCTGTTAGTTTTCATGTCAATACCTTCCATGTAGGCGGATCTCTTACATTAGCGAGAGTAATAGTTTGTAGATGCCAGTGCCTTCTTTAAGCCCACCGAGCTGGCCACAAAGCCAAATGGCAAGGAACCCCAAGCACGAAAAGCTAATTCTGGAGTGGCCCGACGGGCAGCTCTTGAACCCCTCGTTCAACACTTTGACATCTGTGGCGGTGCACACCGCAACAGTGACCAGTTGGTCAGTGGGCGTGCCGGCAGCTGGGACACACCGCGCTAAAAGGTCGGGCCGAGGGCGGCCAATGTAGACCTTGAGAAAGTTGGTGACGAACCCGTTGAAAGCAAACGACGCTGCCAGTCCAAGGATTGAGACCTGGAGCAGATGCAGCCTCTTTGTAGGTGGGCCATTGAGCATGGATGCGACTAGGATCGTGAGTGCCGGAACGCCAAGGGAAATGAGCTATTGGCCTCTTGGTTAGCAAGGTGAATCTGTTGACGACTTGTGCTGACGTCTCATACCAGCATTTCAAGCGCAGGCACCCTTTCCTGCTCTGCAAAAGGGTACTGAATATTCGGGTCGCTGAGCAGAAACATGCGATGAAATGGGGCCTTGTACTCGAGCGCCCCAAACAGAAGGAACACAACTGCCACCGTCATCCAGTCCGTCAGGTGCAGAAGCACCGTATTGGCGCATTGGACTACCAGCGAGTCGCGCGCAAAAAAATAGAGCTGCTCGCCGGCCATTAAAAAATGAATTACTAGCACACAGGTGAGTAGGCACAGGCAATTGATTTGAGAGAAGGCAGAATTGAAGTGACAACTTGGATCAGAAGTTTGGGGATCGGGTACAAAGTCGTTGGGAGGTTTCCTATGTTACTCAGGGCAAGTCGGCAGAAGTATGCAACTGCGAGCTAAACACACGAACGGTGTTGCTATTGGAGGTTTACGGGGTTGCAGATGTCGCCTTGTTTCTTACAGTTGCGAGACTTCGGAAGTGCGAGTGTCTAGATTATTCTACTCGGCTGGGCGGGGTCCTCAGGTACGATTCCAACCGGCAACTTCTTTGCTAAGAGCGGTCCACAGGTAGCTCAACAGCGTCAACGTATACTGTCTGTGCCATATTCCAGCTGCTTCCAATACTTATGTCAACCGGGAGTTGCGTCTCTGCCAAACGTTGAAAAGTCGGCAGCGTTTCTTACTGGTCTCTTGAACTTTTCAGTTTCGATCACCAGATTTTTATTTCTCTCCTTCTTTTTTGCCCCGACCCTTCTGCCATCGATTGTCGACCTCTGCGTGTACTAAGAAGCATTGCCAAAAATGAGACTTTCCTTGATCCGCCAGGTCCCTGCCAAGGTGACTTTCTTCACAAAGGCCTCGTGTGGACTGTGCACCACGGCCAAAAAGAACCTGGCGCTGGCGTGGGACGAGGCCAAAGACAAGTTTGAGTACGAGGAAATCGACATCACCGTCCCAGAGAACTCTTCTTGGTACGACAAATACGTACGTTTTTGCTTTCTCCAGACCTGTTGATACCAGTCTGCGTTTTTGCTAACACTTGCGCTAGGCGTTTGATATTCCAGTAGTGCACATTGAGTTGGAAGGCTCTACCAAGGTCCAGAAACTGATGCACAACATCCCCAAGGAGAGCGTGCTGGATATCATCAACAAGTAGGCCCGCCCCTGATAACTACCCGCGCGCCCTGGACCCGCCCGTTGGTGATCCGCCGAGGGAGAAGCTGGCGCTGCTGCCCGCGGGCCCGGCGAGCGCTTCGATTCGGTTCTGTAAATAGGTCACGTGCCACTTATCTAACTGCTTGGGAGTTTAGATATCACGTGCTTCCAGCCAATCGCAATAGTATGAAAGACAATTAATACGCTGAACTAGAAAGAAAAAATATTTTACTAGAACAAGAACCCGTCCTCCTTCTGTATCATAGCCTTTGCTCGTCAACCCCCTCCAGCTCCACTCGACCGTCAACTACTCGGCCTGAACCATGCGCAAGTCTCACGTCTTTGTAGGATCCTCTCACCCCGAGTTGGGCCAGCTCATCTGCGAGCGCCTCAATGTTGAGCAGGGCCCTTGCACCCTGCGCAAGTTTGCAAACGGTGAAACCTCGATCGAGATTGGCGTCTCTGTCCGAGACGAAGACGTTTACATTGTGCAGAGTGGTAGCGATTCCATCAACGACCACATTATGGAGCTCATGATTTTTATTTCTGGCTGCAAGAGCGGAAGCGCAAACAAGACCACGGCGGTTATTCCTGCTTTCCCATACTCCAAGCAGTCCAAGATGAAGAAGCACCGCGGTGCCATTACCGCCAGAATGCTCGCCAACCTGCTCACCATGGCCGGTGCCGACCACGTCATTACCATGGACCTGCATGCGACCCAGATGCAAGGTTTTTTCACAAAGCCCGTCGACAACCTCCACGCTGCACCCACGCTTGCCAGATGGATCAAGCAAAACGTCCACGACTATCAAAACAGAGCAGTCATTGTCTCCAAGAACCCTGGCGGTACCAAGCGAGTCACTGCTCTCGCCGACGCTCTCAAGGTGAACTTTGCCATGATCCACACCGACCGCAAGAGAAGAAAGCCCACCGTTGTTCCTCCCTCACCACCAGCCACGATTCCACGCTCAAATGGGTTCTCGTTACAAGCGCCCAAGCTCAAAGCCTCCAGCAAGCCCGTCCCCAAGTCGCCCGGCTTTTCTACCTCGGCGAAAACTCCCAGCGGACTTAGCCGTCAGATTACTGCCGAAGACGTTGACGAGGACCAAGAGACAGACATCAAGGTCACTATTGACGGTGCCGCCCGCTCACAAAACCTGGAGCCGCAGTTGCCCGTCAAGGAAGCCGAGCTCCGCACTCCTGGCTCGGTCAGCGGTGAGGACTACTTTTCACAAATCAACGAGGACGGCGAGGAAGAAGAGGTCCGTGTCATTCCTGCCCACGGCCAGCACGTGGCCCGCGTTATCGGCGGTCACGTTGTCAACGACGACTACCCTGACCAGGACGACGAGGCCGACACCGCCTCTGAGGCCGGCAATTCCGACTATGGCGGGCTCGAAGGCAGCATGCACACCGAGCACGCCCTCGGCGGATCCGGCGACGTCCAGGGCAGCGACGACGAGGAGGACGAGGTGTTCATGAAGCAAGAAAAGCTCATCACGCTTGTAGGCGACGTGCGCGACAAGACGGCCATTCTCCTCGACGACATGATTGACCGCCACGGCTCCTTTGTCGCCGCCGCGGAGCACTGCGTCAAGAACTGCGGCGCCAAGCGCGTGCTCCTCCTCGCCACCCACGGCATCTTCTCCGGCAACTCCCTCGAGGAGCTCGAAAAAAGCCCCTGCATTGACCAGATCGTGGTCACCAACACCTACCCCATCCCCGAGTACAAGCGCGGCAAGTCCAAGAAGCTCACCGTCATTGACATTTCCCCGATTCTGGCCGAGTGCATTCGCAGAAACCACCACGGTGAGAGTATCTCGGCCCTGTTTGAACAGCTCTCGCTCTTTTGAACTAGTCCCATCAAAAGAACTAGAGATACAGAAAAGAAACAATTGAAAAAAGGAACAACTATAGAATTTTCGGAAATAGTCTTTCTTTTTTGAAAAAAAACTTTTCATACAGTATAAAAAAAAACAATTATTGCTCATACACAACCACTAACTATTCTGAACTTTCACGAATCACTCCTTTCTTTTTTGTCCTCAATTGACTTTGTCCATTTCTATATAGAATAAATATTATGTTTTTACTTTGTTTTTGTTTTTTTTTTTTTTTTTTTTGTTTTTTTTTTTGCTCAATTGTTTTCATGTTTCCTTCAAAGACTTAGACTTGTGAGGGAAAGCTGCTATTCAAGTTGACTGGGATGAATTTCTTGGGCATGTTGATGCGGGCAAACTTGCTTCTAAAGCAGTCGCTGACCACGTCGATATCCAAATGGGTAGTGAGACCCAGGGGCGGGATGCACGAGATGCAATGCTTAGAGTCGAGTTGCACGTCGAGCGGGTTTTGTGTATTGCAACCGGGGGAGATTGTAATGCGCATGCTGTATTTCTTGTCCTCGGACTCAAACAGTTCAAACGACACCTGGGTCAAGTAGTCGAGCTCGGGGAGGTTATTGCGGGCAATCTTGGTAGGGATGCCTGCTTCGTAAATGACATTGAGGAGCGTGTAAATGTGCGACTCCTTCGTGAAGTAAAACACACTGGACGCGCCGCCATTCTCGGGATCCTTCATATGCTTAATGTCTTCCAAAATGTTGCTTAAAAGGGGAAGACTGGTGAGCAAGCCGATATCCAGCTTCTCCTTGTCCTCAATTCCATACTCTTGTGGGCAAATAAAATCAAACAGAATCTTGGAAAGTCTGTACAACTCCCTCAAGTTGGAGTACTCGGGTTGGGCAAACACGCCGCCACTCTTGACTCTGTTGTGATGGAGTGGGCCACCAGGGGCGCCTGGGGTCTTCACAGGTGGTTCAGAGGCGGTAGAGTCAGCCCCACTGGCAGAGCTAGAAGCATCACTTCGCTTCTCAACTTTGGTTCCACCAGGTGTAGGCGTGGCACTTCTGAAAAGAGCATCCGGGTTGGTCATGCTCCGTCCGTTACTCTTGAAGAACGGCTGAGCGGTTTTAAATGAAGGAATGTGCTGCTTGGCTGGTTTAATGACGCAAATGTTGGGGTCAGCTCGGAAAACGTTTTCAAGAAACTGACGGTTATGTAAAGCGTCATACTTCATGGTGTCGTAAAGCTCAGAGATCTTGCTCGGGTCCACCTTCTCAACAGTGACAAACTCGTTGAAAAGCTTTTCCCATCTGCCGTAGAATCTCACAGGGTCTTCATTGCAGCACCACCGGGATTGAAAAGAGTTGACGTCCTTGTGCTTGAAATTGTATTCGAGCAGCTTCTTGTGGTAGCTCATGAGTTCCACGACGCGGGACAAGACTACAAATGGCTCAGGAATTTTTTCGGGCCATGTGAACTGAGGAGGTGCCGGCAGACCCTTGCGCAAGAGGGGTTTCAACTTCTTCTTGACTTTATCGGTGAGATCCTTGGCGGCATTGCTATCGTCCAAAAGGTCCTTACGAATGGTAAGCTCTTCTTCAGAAACCTCTTCCTTGCCATCGTACAAAAAGGCAGAAGCCCAGATTTTTGCCGATGCAATGACTCGGCGTTCTGAGCTGGTAAATATTTTCACATCATCGAGTAGATGCTTGTTCATTACCAAAGTGTCTTGTTTCATTTGGAAACCCAAATCAGAAGCTTGGTAGCGAGCAGAGTGGGTGGGTTCACCGCCCCATTTGATAATAAGCTTGACCTTTTTGACTTGTCCCTTGTCGTTAACATCAGGCTTGAGTTGGACTTTGGTACCAGGATCACTCTTCTTTTTTTCCAAAGCTGTGCGTAGAACCTGTAGTTTATCCAAATCTTCCGACTTGTGGTCCTGGGCCATTTTTGTGGCCTCCAAGACATGCTCCAAATCAGTTTCCTCTCGGATAATAACTTCTTCCTTATGTCCACGGAGCAAGTCAATGAAAACTTTGGACTTGAAGGAAAACTTGAACTTTTGCTTTGGCGTTCGGTCGGCGTGTCTGATAACACACACTTGGCCCTTGGGGATCCACTTTTGCTGTTTTTCGACTCTGGAAGCGTCAGTAATGGGCACTGAGGCAGTAAGCATGTTGCGGTCCTTTTTGGCTTGTACAAAGATTTGGCGCAGTATTCTAGCACAATTGTCGTAGTAGTCCTTGTTGTCCTTGACAAAAGAAAAGCCATTAACATCAATAACGTAAGATTTGCCCTCGACACGAAGAAGATCAAAGCCGCAAATCGTTTGCTCAAAAGCCTCAGAAATTTTGGAGGCCATTTTGATTTCCTCGTCGCTCAATTTGGTAACAAACCTGATTTCCTTGCCATATGTGTTGCGGCGCACGATTCCGTCAACAACGGGGGACTTGCGGGTTTCGGCGTGGCAGTAGTGTTTGCCCACAGTGTAAGCCTTGACATCCTCAAAGTTGTCGGTATCCATGAATTTTTCGTAAATGAACGAGCCATCAGTTCGAGGAGTCGACAAGTCAGGATCGTATTCAGAAGACTTGTTGCCCACTTTTCGGAAAAGTCTGCGACCACCACCACCACTGCTAGAGTGGTAGTACACGTACACGTTGTGGTCCTCTCCGTCAGCAGGCTTTTCTACAAACGGCTTTGTAAGGAACTTGCCGTTTCCTAGTTGTAATGTGTCTTGATCCACCATTTTCCATTCAGGCTCTTCTTCATGCTCAATTTCAACGCCATGCTTCTTGAGCTTCGCTTTAAGGGCGTCGTCTACGCTAGGACCACCGTCTCTAGAGATGACAAGTCGTTCAGGTGTGGCAATGTTGTTTGCTTCCAAAAGTCTTAATACGACTCTGCGGTCCCAAAGGCCTTTTTGCAACACCAGGTCATTGACGAGAAAAGGCTTTCTGAGTTCCACATAGTCAATTGCCTTTTGAAGAGGGAACCCTTTGGAAAAGAATGAAATCAGGAAATCGCAAGTGGGCCAATTTTCAATCGCTAGAAATGTTAGTTACAGTGGACACTGTTGGGTGTATACAAGAGTCAACTCACGTTCGTCGAAAATAACTTTATCTCCAAACAGTATTGTCTCAAACTCGCCGTGCTCGATAAGCTTGTTGAGAATGTGTCTGCAAGGCTTGCTGCGGGCCTTTGCGTCCATGGCACAGATACCGATTTTACCAATAAGTGGGAGCTTGGCAGGCTGTGCTGCGTTCTTGAAGGAAGAAAAGGATCCCGATCTACGGTGGGTGTTTCCAAACGCCAGGGAATGGCCTTCGTGGGCGGTAGAAGACGCTGCTGTGTTTGACGACGTGCCCGAGTTGGTCAATGTAAGATTTCCCATGACAGGGGACGAGCTGGCAGTGTCCGAAAAGACGCTGGGAGAGTTGGGGGCTAACGATCCATGGTTGAGGGCTGATCTGAGGGAGTTGACCGAGGACTCCAACAAAGAAGGAGAACCAGAGTGATCAGAGGTTGCTGGGATGTCAATTGCCGAGGCAGAGGACCCATTGGCCCCAGTGGAGCTAGTGTCGGAGTTGTTGGAGAGGGCTTGGGATCTGACTGAGCTGATTGAGGTGTAGGAAGCGCGAGCCTGGGCGCGGGCGTTGCTTTTAGAGTTGGTTGCGGCTGTCACTACCGACGTGATGGCTGATGGGCTTTCGTCTGCAGGGTCCGAGTCGGAGGCCTTGAACGCTTCGCTGTCGCTCATGCTGGGGAGTGTATATGCTTGTGGAGGATAGTAAAACGAGTAGAAAGGAGTAGGAAAAGAAGGGAACTACTTAAGTAAGAGGCAGAAGGAGGAAAAGAGGTTGTTGCTTTGTAGAAATTATTTCAGTAGCAAGCGCAAAAGGGTTTTTGTACTCGACCTCCTCGAAGATCTCCAGAAAAGAGGCCAGAATTAAGGTTCCACGTGCTTTTTCTACAACTCAAGTCTACTTGAACATGATTGCAAGCCCGCCTTTTTCTCGGGCCCAGGTCGAGTCCAGTTTGAGCCCAGTGAGTGAGTCTTGTAGCTGCTGGTGTCGTGGCTGTTGAAGGGGCTTGTCGTCGCGGGACTCTGCGCGGGCTGTCAGTCGCGATGGCACCAAAACGCCTTGCACCAGGGACCCAGGCCAAACCCAGCGCTCAACGACCAACTCCCGCACCAGCAGTCACAGGCTAGCTCGAGACAGAAGCACCACAGCAGGTGCAGTCCCTGCTCTCGCTCGGCTAAGCGCTTATAAACAAACAGCTTAGCGCGTCGCGACCTCTCGTCCTGGCGCTTGAACCAGGATTTGAGACATCTCTTTGATGGGCGCGCGCTCAATCGCGAGTCCGCAGACCAATTGGCTGCGTCAATTTACTCAGATAACTACAGGGTTCTACGCTGCGTTCCCTAGTTACTACGACACCTCAATTAAAACAAAAACGCCCTGCTTCGTAGAAGTATTTACTTAGTAGTTAACCTTCTTCATCAAAAGGCCCCTTCCAGCAGGTTCGCGAACGGTTTCATTTTGGCTTTGATTCCCGCGCGTTTCTTGTGCGTGCTAACGCGCTTGCGTATGTAATTACAATTATATAATCATTAGTAAATATTACATAACATAAGCCCTACTGATTAGTACTAAAGGTGAAAAAAATGGCACGCATCACTCAAAACCTCTTTCTTCCACGCACCCCATTCAAACTCCAACAACTCCAACAACACGGCATCATGTCTAGGAAAGAAAAGGTCTCTGTGGCAGATCTATTGTCACGGCTCAACGTATTCACCGGCTCAGAGGAGCACGAGGGTGTGGCCGACAGTGCCGAGCGCATCCTCAAACTGTCGCCTGGTGATCTCAACGCTACCAAGAGCCTCGCCGTGGCCTGGATCATGCTCGACAAGTACCAAAAGGTGTACGACTTGCTCAGCTCGAACACTGCCGCCCAGCAGGAATGCTCTTTGGAGTACGCATACGCACTGTACAAGCTAGCCAAGCACGATGAGCTCACCGCTTGGGCCGCCCAGAACCCCAACAACAGAGGTATCCGACACGCATACGCCCAGTCTCTTTACAAGGAGGAGTCTTTTGCCAAAGCGCTCGAGGTCTACCGCTCTTTAGCTCCTGCGGGCTATGTCGTGGAAAACGAGGCCTTTGATCTTGCAGTCAACGAGAGAGCGGTGCTGGCCCAAGGCAACCTCAATCAAATAGAGTTTGCCGACCCTACCCCAGTGTCTGCCACCAACCCCAACTCATACGACCAGCTGTTCAACACTGCGACTGCCTACATTGGCCAGGGTGAATATCAACTTGCTCTTGATGCTTTGAAGAATGCCAAAATCAAGTGCCAAACCAGCAGCAACCTTTCCTCGCAAGAGCTCATGAGCGAGCTCGTCCCCATAATGGTCCAGGCTTCTTACGCCAGTTACAAGGCCGGAAACACTCAAGAGTCTCAGAAAATTCTAGAGTCCATTGACGTTGCTTCTTTGGACCCTACCCTGCGATACATTGTCAACACCAATAAGCTTGTTATCGAAAAACTCGTGCAGCCCAACCCCAACTTTAACTTACGATACATTGAATCTGGTTCGGATTACAACCAGATTCTCACCAAGCTGGTCCGCGCTCAAATCCAAATCGCCAACAATAATAAATTCACCTTGAGTTTGAGTGCCGGCAAGGACCCCAAGAAACTCGTCAAATCTCAATCCAAGGCCACTGTCCCCGTCGACAAGTCTTTACAATGCACTACTACCTTGAACGAGATCAAGGACTTGGCCCCGGCTGAGCAGATTCATCAGCTCTCTAAACAATTCAACAAGACCCCTAGCGTAGACCGCTTGGCCTTTACGCTTGCCCAGCTCTACACTGACAAGAAGGATTACAACATGGCCGCTGCCACCCTGACTTCTCACGTCAAGTCAATCGAGGAAAGTGATCCTAGCACAGCTTACTCTCCTGGATACGTTGCTGCTCTGACCAGTTTGTACAGAGTGGCCCAAAAGTACTACAACGCCATTGACTACTTTGAAAAAGCCGTTTCTTACTGGTCAACGTTCGAGGGTAAGACTGACGTTTCCGATCTTATCAAGGAAGCGTCTTATGCTCTTGCTGGCTTTGACAAGAACATTCCCGAGGTCAAGGCCTACTTGGAGTCGCAGCTCGCCGAAAATCCCAATGATATCACTGTCATTTCTGGCATTCTCGCTCTCGGCGACAAGGAAATTACCAGCAAGCACCAAAACTTGGTTTCCAAGCTCGCTTCTGTTGACTCCCTCATTAGTGGTGTCGACGTCGATGCTCTTGAAAACCTAGGTGTTTCTACGCTCTTGAAACGCCCCACCGCATCAGGCGACCAATACAAGGTCACCAAGCCCAAAAAGCAGACGCACAAGCCCCGCTTGCCCAAGGACTACGACGCCTCCAAGACACCCGACCCAGAACGATGGATGCCCAAGCGCGACCGCAGCACTTGGAAGCCCAAGCGCAAGGAAAAGAAAAACAAAAACATTACTCAGGGTGGTGCCACAGACGAGTCACTCAGTGTGTCTGAGAGCAAGGCCAGCGCTGCTTCGTCTTCAGTGGTGAAGAACAAGGCAAAACAGACCAACAAGAAGAAGAAGAAGGGCAAGAAATAAATTTCGTATAATTAGGAATTAATATTAGTCAATGTAGTAGTCATGAATTGGTAAAAAAAAAAAAAGTATGTGGTGACATGCCGTTGTAGTAGTAGACTGATTTGAGTGAGTGAGAGTTGGAACTTTTTTTATTTCCACCTTCAATCGATCCACCATGAAGTTTTCGCAACCAGTGGCTTACAATGCTACAAGGGTCTTGCGCAGCTCGACTAAATGGATTAGTTCCAACAAGCGAGGGAAGACTAAAAACCTACAAGGCGGCCGCGGTACGTTTTTCCCATCCCCACGTCTTTTGTTGCTAACAAGAACTAGAACTAGAGCGCACCACGCGCCAACCGACTGGCGAACCCGTGGAGCCCCGCAGGCCAAAACGCAAAGTCGCCTGTTTGTTCAGCTACTGCGGCACAGGATACTCTGGCTTGCAAATGAACGTTGGCACAAATACGATCGAGAGCGAGCTCTTCCGGGCGCTGGGCAAGGCTGGCGCCGTTAGCAAGCTCAACTCGGACTACTTGAAAAAGAATCAGTTTAAGCGTGCGGCAAGAACCGACAAGGGAGTGCATGCTGCTGCCAATGTGGTCAGTTTCAAGGCGATTATAGAGGACCCTGATATCGTCGAACGTATCAATAGCCACTTGCCAGATACCATTCGAGTATGGGACCTGTTGAGAACCAGCAAGAGTTTTAATAGCAAAAACATGTGCGGTTCAAGGATTTATGAATACTTGATTCCAAGCTACGTTTTTTTGCCTCCTCGACCAAATAGTCTCTTGGCAAAGCAAATCACACAAGTTCATGGGCCGTCAGATTTACATCCATTCTGGGCGAATGTACAGGCACAAACGACTCAAGCGACAAGCGAAACTGAAATTGCCGAGATTGAAGCACAGTCGAGAAGAGATTTTCGAGCTGACGCTGACTTACTGGCTCGGGTCAAGTCAAGCTTTAAGCTGTATGAAGGAAGTCACAACTTTCACAACTTCACCATTGGCACGCTGTACACCGAGCCAAGCGCCGAGCGGTACATTTACTCTGTCAAAGTCGCCGACCCTGTGGTCATCAGCGGCACAGAGTGGCTATCTATAAAACTGCATGGCCAGTCCTTCATGCTCCATCAAATCCGCAAAATGGTCGCCATGGTCGCTCTCGTCATTCGCACAAACTGCCCCAGCTCCCTCATCACGGACTGCTTTGGCCCCACCCGCGTCAACATCCCCAAAGCACCCAGTCTGGGGCTGCTCCTCGAACGCCCTGTCTACGACGCATACAATAAATTCTTTATTCAGCAATCTGGACGCGAACCAATCACGTTTGACCCCTATGAATCCCAGGTCAGCAAGTTCAAACAAGAGTACATTTACAAAGGCCTTTTTGCAGAGGAGACAGAAAAACATGTGTTCCAAGAGTTCTTTGACTTTGTGGACAACTTGACCGTGCAGGACCAAAACGGCCTTGCATCTACACCCGATAGAGATGTCGTTTTCGAGTACTTGGTCAACCGGAAACTAGATTAGTTTGAAAGCCATAACGATCCCGTGTAGTATGTTAATGTTAGTAGTTCAGTCGTGCGAAACAACAGGCTCAGATATACATGCTTCTGCCGTCATCACAGTACATGTAGGTCCGAAACTTGGTGGAAAAAACCTTGCAATAGCATTGGGTGAAAAAAATCCAAAGCACTACTCGCAGAAACCCAGATCACAATCCCTTCCTCGATAAACACAATGTTGCAACGACAGATCGGACAACTGGCAAGCCGGTCCAGCTTGCGCGCGACTGCTTCAGCTGTCAACACCCCGGCCCAGCTCGTTTTCGTCCGATTTGCCGCGGGCTCGACCGACAAGTCGGCATTTCGAAAAAGAGCAGCGTCTCGTACGGGAAGCAAGACCCCCAAGAAGGGCAAGAACACTTCAATCCACCCGTTTGCGCACACGGCGGCCTACTCCAATTTCCAAAAGAATGCCGTTGAGCTGAGCGAAGAACTGCCTGGTACGGGTTTGTTTGAGGGCCAGAACCGGGCGAGCTTGGAGGACGCCCCGCGCGTGCTTCGGTACTCCAACGAAACGGCCAAGTCGCTAACGCATTTTGGATCGTTCAAGCTGGTCCAGAAGAACGAGCTTTTCAAGGACCACGCCACCTTGGTGCGCCCCGACAGCACCCCCGCGCTTTTTGACTTTATCAAGAAGGGCGTTTCGGGATCGTCCAAAACCAACCGAGTCTGCATTACTGGAACTGGCGGTGTGGGCAAGTCGACGGCTTTGGCCCAGGCCCACGCCATTGCCCTTGAGAACGGATACATTGTCGTCCCTGTCCCCCGCCCCTACGACCTTGTCTCGGGATACTTTGACACGGCGGCCAAGACCGTGAACGGCACCGAAATCCACCAGCAACCCATGTACGCCAAGGTCCTGATGGCCAGAATCGCCAAGGGCAACCGGGCCCTCCTGGAAACCATCAAGACCACCAAGGACTATGCGTTTGACATTGTCAACTCGACCAAGAAACTCACCTTTGCCAAGGGCGAGATTGACCTCTTTTCGTTGCTGTCGTACCGCAGCCACAGCGCCCGCAGCGAGATCCTCGACGCCGTCATTGAAGAGCTCGCCATCCAGACCCAGCACCCCGTCCTCTTCACCTTGGACGACCTCAACGTCTTCACCAACTTCCAGCACGCCAAGAACCGCGACGTCAACAACAACCCCATCTACCACGGCCAGCTCCAAGTGCCCCGCACCTTTCTGCAGTTCCTGTCTGGCGAGCGCGAGTTCAAGTCCGGCGCCGTCTTGACCGCTCTGGGCCCTTACAGAACCACCGAGACCATTTCCTACGGCCTCGGCCTGCAGCCCCACGTCGACCCTTACAGCAAGCCCGACGTCTTTGACCCGGTCCTTGCCGGCCACCTCCGCGCCAACGGCGGCGTCAAGCCGTTCGAGATCAGCCATTACAGCATGCCCGAGACCGAGACCATGCTGGGCTACTACTCGAACGCAAAAGTGTTTGCCGAGCCCCTCTCGGAGCCCCTCGTCCAGGAAAAGTACTTCTTGTCGGGTAACGGTAACCCCAAGGCCTTGCTCAAGACCTTGACTGACACCTACGCCTAAAAAACCCCCCTCATTGAAAAAAAAAATAAAAATAAAAATAAAAATGAAATAGTACTGTACATAATACAAAATATCAATCAAGAAACTATTGTGCCCGTTTCGCTCAAACGTGACTCCGCTGTCGTTTCGCTTCTTCGTACTCTCTTCTCCTGCGCTGCTCGTCGTGCTGCTGCTGGTGCTGCGACAAGTTGCGCTTGTTGTGCATCATTTCCTTGCGCTTCTTTTCCTCCTCATACTGCCTCGCGTACCAGTTTTTTTTAATCGCCGAGCAAGCCGCCAGTAGCTCTTCCTGGCTGACGCCGTCGCGGATGCTGCCCATGACCTTGTGGAAAATGTCCTTGTGGTTGCCGTTTTCCTTGTCGTCGCGGAAGCGCATGTAGCGCCAGCGCTTTTGGTCGTCCATGTAGCATTCCACGACGCGGTCGTCGAGGGGTTCTTGCAAAGACTTCATTTGCTCCCATTCGTCGTCGGAAACGTGCATATATGTGTTGGTGCCCCCGTCGGCAGAAAGCAGCGCGTAGTTGTCGCCGCCGTGCCACACCTTGAGCACAAACTTGGGCTTGCTCTCATAGTCCGGGTACGTCTCCTGGGTCTCGGGGTCTGTGGCCGTTGGAAACTCGAGGCCCATGAGGAAGTCAACCGAGTTTTGGTTTGGCGGTTTCCATTTGAGAATGGCCTCGTCCGTGCCGTACTGGTACGGCGTGAACCGTGAGGTGAAAATGAGACCGTCGGAAATGTGCCGCAGTTTGGGAATGTCAATCTCCAGTACTTGGTGCAGAGCGTACGACCGCTGCATGCTCTTGAAATGGACGCTAAAAGAGTTAGAAAAGCAGGTGCGTGGGCAAGAGGAAGGCACTCACGTAAAAGGCGCAATATCGCGTTCTTCTGGAAACTCCTTCAAAAGTGCCATGTAAGGAGCATGGAAATTCTCCTGTAAATACTACTCAAGTTAGCAAGCAACAACCAATGTTCTTGGGTGGTAAAAACGTACGCCTAATCTCGAATCGAGCTTTTTAGACACAAGCAGCGTCCCGTTATGCGCGAGGCAGTCAAAGACAAGGAACCGCAGCTCCTTGGACCCGTCGTCGCGTGAGGACAAGACCAGCTCGCCATCGATAAGGGTCTCTGGCGCCCAGGACTTGATGTCCTCCTTGAGCGGGAAATGCAGGTCGGGAATGAGGTAGTACTCGTTTTTCCGGTTGATCTGAAAAGTTAGCGGGGGTGTTGATAGTGTATGAACAAATTTCAACATACTAAAAAGACGCTCTCGGTGCCAGAGTTGGGCTCGGCGGTGATGTATAAAAGGCAGCGGATACCGTCTGATTTCTCGCACACAAAGTAACTAGCTTGTTAGTTTTTGTAGTTCTCAAGGGCAAACTGGGCGGGCTTACTCTTCTTCCATCAGAGTTTTGATGTGCTTTCTCGCAAATGACACCGGCTGGCATCCTAGCAGGTGTTAGCATTATTCATGTGCTGGGACTAATATTCCAGTTTTATGAGATTTTAACACACCTGGAAACGACCTGCTGCGCGCGTTTAACAGTTGCTGGACATTGTTTTGCAGGTACGAGGTCGAGTGGGGGTCTACCAGGGTCCCTGGGATTTCTGCCACTGGCTCCATATTTCCGTATTCAACTGTGCTTTTATCGTTTCTGTATAGTTTCTGTTTGTTTTGATAAATATAACGGGCGGGGCAGCTAGTGAGGGAGGCTAATGAAAGGTCGTCGTTGTGGCCTTGGTGCTTGGTGGTGGTGGCTGGGAAATGCAATTTGGCGATGGGGCGTTGGGAGGAGGTTGGAAAAAAATTGCAGCCGTGCGAGAACCTGAACAGGAACTGAACAGGGAACAAGATGTTAGAAGGCTGGCGTGTGATTGAGTGGCATAAGATAAGACTATACTAGTAAAAACTGTGACTGCAGTTTCTTGAACAAGCGCCGTTTGTCTAGTCTTGGACTCGGCGTATAGTTCAACTTCTATACAAATCCTTGTTCAGATAATCCAAGGTTTGAAAAGGACCGCGTCAGATCTCAATGCCAGCTACAGCAACGTGCTCAAGAACAACTGACTCGCTTCAGACGGAATGCAGTAACAGTACTGAATCTTTTCCATGGTCTTGACTTGAATGGCCCTTCTTCTTCAGTCCGTTAACCAGTTGATCGAACGGGACTTCATTATCTAGAAAGTCACATGATATTGCTTACTAATATTTGACTGTATATATTTTATTGCATTTAGTGTCAGATAAATTATTTTGTTGCGTTTAGAGTAACTATGTATTTGTCACATGACAGACGAGTGGAATGCCCCTTCCCCTTTGTTTCTCGCTTAGAGTTGGTCTTTGAATTCTTCCAATTCTCAGTGACATCACCAAATTTTTTTCTTGTGACGCCAGAATTGCAAGCTCATGAAAATTCAGTTTATGACCAAGAAAATCAAAAGATTTGATGGACAAGGATCGTCAGAGTTCAATATTAGACTTTTATCACCAGATAAATACCAACGAGATCACCAAAGTTTACTCATGATGATTGCAAAACTTTGTATACGCGTTCCATCACAGTTCTATAGCAAATGACTAGTTATCCCGTATTAATATATTAAAAAAGGAAGTAATAAGAAAAAAAAAAACTACACTACAAAAGGTTCAGTTCAATCGTTAAATCATAAGTTCGACAAACACGGCCAGCTTCTTCTTGCCCGGCGCCGCATTGTCATTACACACCTCCTCCAGCACCACATCGAGGTCCTCCTGGTCACCGAGCAAAACAAGATCGCCGTCCTCGTCCTTGACGCGCGGGTAGACGTGCTCGGGGTCAACTGGTGCCGTTTTATTCTGGCCAGTAGCGCTGGTGGTCGCAGCGCCCTCGAGCTTGCCGGCAATGCGTTGTCGAAAGTCGGTGAAGGAGATGCCGCGGTGGACGAGCATGACGCGGGTTTCCTTGGAGTAGTGGATCTTGACCTTGATGGCGTCGGCCCCGGCGGCGGTGGTGGCGGGACTGCTGACGGTGCCGGCGAGGGAGCGGGCGCTGCCGGGGTGGTACTGGCGGGCGTCGGGGGACGAGAACTGCGGCGTGGTGATGGACTCGGGCGACATGGGCGAGTCTGTAAACGTTGGCACGGGCTTGCTCGCCATGTGCGCTTGTGCTTGTGACGACGGGGGACCCATGGCGCCGCCAATGTGCGCGGCGGGACCGAGCTTGGCGCGCTCGGCGGAGCGTGGCGGCGGCTCCTCGACGGGCGACGGCGGTTTCTCGGGCACGGCCCTGAGCGGCGCTGTTGGATAAATTTGCTTTGCTGGATCTTCCACAGGCACCTCCTTGACCGCTTGCAGGTGGCCCGGCTTGTTGGTGGTGTTTAGGCTGTAGTCGCTGTCGCTGCTGTGCGTGGGGGACGCTTGCGAGGACTGGATGGACGTGAAGGAGGAGGCGTTGGAGGACGAGGCCGCGCTGTTGGCGGACGAGTGCGGGGTGTAGGTCTCGGTGGTAATGGAGGTCTTGCGGACGAGGCTGTTGGTGTCGAGGCGCGGGTAGTGGTGGCTGCCGCTGAGAGCGCCCACGACTGGTGTGGCGCTGGGCGTCTTCATGGACGACTTGCGCGGCGGCACTGCTGCCGATGGCGGTGACGAGGATGCGTTTGTATTGTGGACCGTGTGGGCTCTGACAATGGACGGGCTGCTGGCGACCATTGGCGTTTGCGTTTGCGTTTGCGTTTGCGCCTTGTCCTGTGCGGCTGCAGCTTTGGGATCTGCATACTTGTCACCAAGAATGTACTGGACCTTTGTGTCTGTAAGCCGAAACAGGGCACCTTGGGGAACGCTAAACAGCGTGTACACCATTTCCGAGGGCTTTTCTGGCGCTGAGGAAGCTGCTGAGTTCGCCGAGTTCAGTGAGGTGTTGCTGTTGTTGTTGGCGAGCGAGTCGAGGGCGGCGATTTTGTAGTTGGGTGGGGCCAGGAGACTGAAGCGCTGGGACCTGGCGTCGGCATTCTTTGGAATGTTGAGCATGTTGCGAATGTCGACCTCGGGGTGCTGCTGTGGTTCTGCCTGAGTTGGTTGCTGTTGTTGTTGTTGTCGCTGCTGCTGCTGCTGGTCCTGTTCAAACTCACTGGACTGCGAAAAGTGTGCCAAAGCCTCATCTAGAATCGAGTGCTCGGGAATAAACCTTTTCTCCTTGACGGCAAACCCAAGGTCGTAGATGCCTACCGTGACCTGGCCCGAGTAAAAGTAGCTGAGGGCGCGATTGTACATGATTTCGCACGAGTAGAGCTTGTACTCGAGCCCGAGCTGCTGGTAGTTGATTACAGAGTTGCCGCGCAGGAGCTTGAGCGCCGTATTAAACGAGCGCGCGGCTTTGCGGTAGTGCCCGCTAAGAAAGCGGCAGACGCCAATCTGGAAATACGAAATGGCCATGTAGTTGTCGCTCTCAATGGCCAGGTTGAAGTGGTCGACGGCGGCGTCGTAGTTGCCGAGGGTCGCGTGGATGGACGCGATATTGTAGTTGATTTTGGACGTTTTGGGGTCGACGGCCTGGAACACGGCGAGCGCATCTTTGAGCTTGCCCTGGTCAAAGCGGTCGAGGGCATTGAGCCAGTGCGAGACGACGCCCGAGGAGAGGTGCGAGCTGCCGGAGGAGGTCATGAGGTCGGCGAGGTCCCTGTTGTTTGCGTGGTCCAGCGAGCGCGCGGACTTGGGGTGGGCGGTCATGGAGGTCATGGCAAGTACAAATACCTTGGAGTAGAAGAAAAGATTGTTGGAAAGGGGCAGCGTTGGCCTTTTATAACCAAGCGCGAAACGCAGCGTCGCAGAAGGTTTCGAGGTTTCGAGTGTTTGAGTGGGCAAGACAGGGCCAAAAAGAAATTATCAGTACGGGAAAAGAAATGTTTTTTTTTTTTTTTTTTTTTTTTTCAACGCCAAAACATGGAATTTGTGTATTTGAAAACAGTCAAAAACAGTTCAAAAACAGTCAAACATGGCTCTGGACGAGCTCAAAGACGGTTTGTTTACGTCGTTTGTTGTGGGTGTCGGCGTGGGCTGTCGTGTCGGCGTGCCAGAAACAGAGCACAAGGCGCGCGCTGGATCACCGGCTCCATGCCAGAAGGAAGCCGACAACTTGCACGTCCCGCGATCAAAGCCGGCCTTGTCGCGCAGAGAATAAAGACGCAGGCCATCACGCCTTGCAAAACAAACGGACTGTTTGCGAGTTTGAAAGGTTTGATCTCGAGCTCTCAAGAAAGTCGTTGGTCTGGTCTGGTCTGGTCTGGTTCCGCCGTGCCAGGGCCCCACATATTTGCAGGCCAAACCCTTTGCAATTAGACTTTATTCCATACTCGGCTACGAAACTATCAAACTCAAGGGGGCTTCTTCGTGCTTGGCCATCATGCCGAACCGTAAAATATAAAAAAATATTCGTGAAATAGAAATGAAATACTTTATGATTCTATTTTTGTTGAAACCGACAGCAACGCTCAGGTACGCGCATGTTGGCCTTGTATCAAACGCACAGCCAGCGTTACCCCCGAATGGAATCATCATCATCAAAAGGCACCAAACTTTAGTCAAGGTACGTGCGTACGATAGTTCAATGGCCATCGGTACCCCGTGTGCACTCACGGGGCCTAATGCACGCTGGTCTCGAATCAGCCAACTAGGGCTGGCGCGGGTCGATCCACTACACATCGATGGTGGGTTTGATCCATGAGATCATTGAAAACAGAAAAGAAAACTTATTATTGGGATTTTATATACAAAGTAGACAACTGACGTCTACAACGGCAGCATCATTGCCTGGTTATTCAAGCCTCGACAAAAGTCTTGAACTTGTTGAGCCACGCAAAGTACTCCTTGTTCTCGCGGTGCGACGAGTACTCAATCACAAAGTCGGCCAGGTCGCTGTTGATGCCGCGGCTCTCCAAGTACTGCTCAAACGACGACTGCACGTTCTCGTCCAGGTTGGCAAAGGGAGGGCCCTGGTAGATCTCGCGGCGCTTGTAGTCGGACTCGGCCGTGTTGGACAGCGCAACCTCGCCAGAGGGGTAAGGGGTGATGCTCTCGACAATGACAACATTGTTCTGCACAACGCACTCGACGCCAAGGGCACCGGCAGGCTTCTCAATGACAATGTTGGCGCGCACGGGGGGCATCTCGACGTCGAAACCTTCCTCTTCCTCGGCCTCGGCGCCCTCCTCGTTCATGTTCTCCAAAAAGTGCTCAGAGCCGTTGGTAATGTCAGAGACGGAAAAGAAAACGTGCACAGTCTCGCTGCCGGCCTTCTTGACAAGCTCGACCTCGTCAAGGCCTTCCTTCTCAATAATAGAAAAGCCAGACTCCTTCAAAAACTCAGAGACAGAGGCAGGGACAGGCTCAAAGTTCTCCTGCTCAAGCTTGATCTCGCCGCTGAGAATGCTGGACAGCTGCGAGTCAGAGCTCTCGTTGAGACGGCGGCTGGTCATGGCAAAGGTGCGGGCAACGTTGCCAGCACGCATGCTAGCCATGGCGGGGGCTCTGGGCACGGCCAACGTGGCCTGGCGAGACATGGCTCTAAGGCCGGAGCGGGCAGCAATTCTAATGGCGTTCATTGACATTGTAAACGTAGAAACTTGGTATTTAGCGTTGGTTGAAGGGAAAGGAAAGAGAGAGAAAAAATTGTGGCAATTGAAATGGACCGGTTCCCGTCTAGAAAATCTTTCCCAGCGCACGTGATTCGACGTGGATCAGGTCAACAGCGAACGACGAGCAGACTACGATGAAGACCACGATGGAGGCGATGATGTAGGCGACGGTGTGGGCTTCTTAGCTATATAGAATACAATGTAGAATCCTCCAACCAAACTATTACAAGTTCGTGTTTCAACGGCGCGCCATGTCGGACCATGTCTCACAGTGCCGGGCTCGTCGAGAACCTGTTTTCCTCGCTTGTTTCAGCACTTCTCGCTAGAAACAAGAATCCTGCTTACGCCACCCAGACATGTCTTACTAAACCAGCTGGACACCTCGCCACTAAAGCCCGTATCGCCAATTGCCCACCGTTCGCAGGTCCTGGGCGTTGATCTGGTTTCTCTGATCCGGGTTCTCTAGTCCTCCAGGGTTAGGACCCCGGGTAACCCTTTGGTGTGTGAAAAAATCCACCTCGCTTTGATCTTGCCTGGTGTTCTTCTCCAGCAGTGCCCTCAACGCCCGATTACAAACACCACCAACGCCATCATGTCACAGCTCTACAACACAGCACGCTCAGACACTCTCTGTATGCATCCACGTCCTGCGCCATTGCTGTTCTGTACTAACCACTTGTAGTTTTGAGCGGTGAAAAGATTAGCGGCGAGGATATCCGGAATCAAAATGGTCAGTAGTCACCACCACCATTGATCTGCCTGAATTGCGTTCCGCGTGTGCTAACCAGACCTAGTCCTTGCTTGCCAGGCCATTGCCAATGTCTTGAAGTCGTCTCTTGGCCCTGTTGGCCTCGACAAGATGCTTGTCGATGATATTGGTGTAAGTTTTTTCCTTTGATCCAGAAACAACAACATGCTAACTTGATCAGGACGTGACTGTTACTAATGACGGTGCTACAATTCTCAGTCTACTCGACGTCGAGCATCCTGCCGGCAAGATCCTCGTCGAGTTGGCCCAGCAGCAAGACAGAGAAGTCGGCGACGGTACCACGTCGGTTGTCATTATCGCCTCTGAGCTCTTGAGACGCGCCAACGATCTTGTCAAGAACAAGATCCACCCCACCACAATCATCACCGGTTACCGCTTGGCCCTCCGTGAAGCCGTCAAGTACATCAACGACAACATGAGCGCCAGCGTCGAGTCCCTTGGCAAGGATACCCTCATCAACATTGCCAAGACCAGCATGTCCTCCAAGATCATTGGATCCGACTCGCAGTTCTTTTCACAAATGGTTGTTGACGCCATGCTTGCCGTCAAGACCTCCAACACCCGCGGCGAGACAAAGTACCCCGTCAAGGCCGTCAACATCCTCAAGGCCCACGGTAAATCTGCCCTCGAGTCTGTCCTCGTCAAGGGCTACGCCCTCAACTGCACCGTCGCCTCTCAGGCAATGAAGACCTACGTCCCCAACGCCAAGATTGCTGTTTTGGACATGAACTTGCAAAAGGCCCGCATGGCCATGGGCGTCAACATCACCATTGACGACCCCGAGCAGCTCGAGGCTATCCGCAAGCGCGAGTTTGACATTATCCAGGAGCGCATCAACAAGATCATTGACGCCGGCGCCAACGTCGTGCTCACCACAAAGGGCATTGATGACCTCTGTCTCAAACAGTTTGTCGAGGCCGGCGTCATGGCCGTTAGAAGATGCAAGAAGGAAGACTTAAGGCGTATTGCCCGTGCCACCGGCGCTACCCTCGTCTCCTCTCTGTCCAACTTGGAAGGCGATGAGACCTTTGAGTCCAGCTACCTCGGTAACGCCGAGGAGGTTGTCCAAGAAAGAATCTCTGACGACGAGTGCATCCTTATCAAGGGCACCAAGACCCACTCTTCCAGTTCAATTATTCTTAGAGGTTCCAACGACTACCAGCTCGACGAGATGGAGCGCTCCGTCCACGACTCGCTGTCAGTTATCAAGAGAACCCTCGAGAGCGGCAGCGTCGTCCCCGGTGGTGGTGCCGTTGAAACCGCCCTCAACATTTACCTCGAGAACTTTGCCACTTCCCTCGGCTCCCGTGAACAGCTCGCCATTGCCGAGTTTGCCAACGCTCTCCTCATCATTCCCAAGACCCTTGCCGTGAACGCCGCCAAGGACTCCTCTGACCTCGTCGCCAAGCTCAGATCCTACCACGCCGCCAGCCAAAGCGCGTCCCTGTCCGACTCCAAGAAGCGCAACTACAAGAACAGCGGCCTTGATCTGCTCCGCGGCAAGATTGTGGACGAGATCAAGGCCGGCACCCTTGAGCCCACCATTAGCAAAATCAAGTCGCTCAAGAGTGCTCTTGAGGCCTGCATTGCCATTCTGAGAATAGACACCATGATCAAGGTCGACCCCGAGCAGCCCAAGGAGGATCCCCACGGACATTAGAATAAAAAGTAGTCATTGTAATGTGGATTAATATATGTTAATATTTTTTTTTTTCAATCTCAGCTGTAATCGCCGTGTTTGAAACTTTTGGAGTACAAATTTGGACTTACACCAAAAAAACACCACAAGGTCTATGTTGTGGTTCAACAGCCCGACTGAAAAGTCGAAAAATTTCTCATGAACGACAAGTCTTTCTTTTTCAATCAACAATGGCTCCAGTCAAGAAGGAAGAAGAAGTAGATTTCAATGACACCACGTTGGTGGATCAACGGGTCGCGTCCTCAGATGCGTCAACGGAACCAGGCACCACCGACGAGCGTGAAAAAACCTACCCAAGCGATTTCACGCCTTCTATGGCCGTAATTTACGATTTCCTCAGTTACCCCGAAAACTGGCAAGAGGTGCTGCCGCACCAGTGGCGGGCGCTGTATGCTAAAATGCCATTCCCCAGCACGCTGTTTCACCAGCACCATGAGCCCCAGGACAAGTTGTTGTCGGTGATGTATAGCCAGGAGCTAAGTCAAATGGATTTTCCGGACCAGGCAAAAGGGGCAGCGCTGTTTTGGGATATGGTCGAGCTGGGGCCAAGGGTAAGACGAATGATTACGCATTGCAAATGGCTGTTGGAGAGCTCGACGGACACAGAAGAAGACAAGACCCTGTACTACTACCAGAGTATTGGCAAAGTCGAGTCCATGATTTCCAACTGCCTCGAAGAATTCCAGGCATGGATCAAAAGTGTGATTTTTATTGCACTAGGTATCAACATTTTTCAAAACCTTCAAGACTGACGAGCTAACTATCTAGGCCACCAGGTGTGCAGTAAAGAAGAAGGGAACGGCATTCTATTCATTACGCAGCCAACTAGAAATATGGAGTTGCCAATTGCTAATCAAACAGGCACAGAGTGGGTACAGAAAGTTATGGAGGAGACAAGGCAAAGGGTCACAAGTATGACTTTTGGCAAAACGTGCTACCTTGTCTTTGTCTTTAGCAACGTGGTGTGCCTGTCCCTGATTTCCCCCAGATCCGACCAGTTGCGGTCGATAAATGTGATTGATTTCTTGCGCCCGGAGAATGACGTTTCCAACGGTGTCAAGCTGGGCCTGTTTTTGAGTGGTGCGTGCCGGCACGAATCTCTCAACTGCGCTGGCTCTCGTCCCGATCCCAGCCACCCCGAGGAGCCCACCCAGCTCGCCCTCCCCGCTGCCAGCACCACTGATCCTGACGTGTTGGCGAGCACCGGAAACGGCAAGCAGTTTGCACAGCCCCCCGTGCGTAAGTTGACGTTGAGCTCTGCGAGCGACATGGAGGAGGAGGAGGAGGATTCGACGACGCTCGTTGCGAAACCCGACCTTGACGAGGAATACGAGCAAACGTCCCCAGGTCATGGCAAGCGGCGGTGCAGGACCACCGCCACGCGCAATGCCAGGGCAACTGCAAGCGTAACGCGTTCACGTGCGCTCCAGATTAGTACGGCGCGGCCTCCGACTCCAGTCGAGGTCGAGTCAGAGAGCAGTCCCGAGCCGCCGTCTAGGACGCTGCAAGCGCACCAGCGGTACGCGGTGCCAAGCAAGAAGCGCAAGCTCGTCCACAGCGGCCAACGGGGCACGCGAAAGCGTCAGAGTCAGAAATAAAGAGCGAATATTATTAAAAGAAAGGTTATATAACATCTAGATTCTAGACTACAAAAGAAGCCGTTGCAAGGCCTGCTAATGAAAATCACTTGATTTGTAGTTTCCGTTGTAAAGTTGGGCTTCAACTCCATTTGAATATCCGAAAAATAATTTCTTAACCAACTCGCTTCCTTCTTCTTATATCTACATAGCTGCTTCAACCGCTGCCTTCACGTGTCTCTACTTTTCTTCAACAGAACCTGGCTCTTGTGTAGTCTTCACGCGCCTCCCAAAAAGTGTAAGTTTGGCACATCTTCATCATCTCGGCCGGATCAAGAACCTTTCATGGTCGACTCTACGCACTCTACACTCAACACCACGGTGCACGTAAAGTAACAGAGACCCTTTTCCTACAACACAATGGTAAGGGTGAAAACCGAAAAGAAGACTGGTAGTGGCCAGGACAAGGGCGCCGCGACTGTTCCGCTGGACGCTCTTTACCAGACCATCAACGAAGTCAATTGGCCTAAAAACCCTCCGGTCACGTTCACCCCCATAACTCCCTCGTCCTCAACGTCTCTCGTCTCCCCCACCGACGCTGCCGCCGCTACCGCAAGTGCAAACGCTCTATCCAACAGCAACAAGGCTACCAAAAGACGGCCGCACAGCAAGTCGAGGCTCGGCTGCCAGACGTGCAAACGCCGCCGGGTCAAGTGCGACGAGACCCATCCGCAGTGCAAGAACTGCCAGCACCTCGAGCTTGAGTGTACTTACATTACCGGCAGCAACAGCAGCAGCCAGCAGGGACCCGCGGCGCCTGTCCAGGGCAAGCTCAACATCCTCGACATCCAGCTCTTCCACCACTACACAACGATCGTGTGCAAAACCATTACGGCGGCAGGAATTTCCAACGACAAGATCTGGTGCGAGGAGGTCCCCGAGCTAGCGTTCAAGTACCCGTTCCTGCTGCACACGGTGCTCATGTTTTCAGCCACGCATTTCGCAAGGTCGTACCACAAACCGCTGGACCTGGTCGTGTCGGGCCACCGTGGGGAAGCGTTGCGGTTGTTGAGCGATGAGATGAAGAACGTGACGCCGCAAAACCTCGATGCGCTTGTGGCAGCGTCTATTCTGCTCATTCTCGACTCGCTGGCCAATGCGTCACCCGACGCGACGTCGTCCAGTTCAATCTCGCCGTCGGCCTGGCTGCACCATGTTAGAGGCGCTGCCACGATCTTGACGTCCATCGGCCAATTCACCGAAGAGAGCATGTTTCACCAGCAACTCAACGTCGACTTGAGCGATCTCGCCATGCCGGGGGTCGACGTTATCTCGCCGCTCGAGTGCTTTGATGATTCCCTCAAGGACCTCTACCCTGTAAACATATCGTCACCCTATTACCACGGGCTCGCATACCTCGACAAGCTGTTTCGACAACGGTACAAATCCGACTTTATCCTCCGGGTGTTTTCGTTCCCAGCCCTTTTGGACCGCAACTTTGTAGCCATGCTGCTCAAGGGCGACGAGTGGACCAAGCAAATCATCAAGGTCTACTACAAACTGGTCAAGTCGTTCACGTCGGAAATGAAGGAGTCCGTTTGGTTTTTGGAAGGCGTGTCCCGGGTTCTGCCAATAGACATGGACGAGCTAGGCGGTCTTGGTTTCATTACACATGCATTGCCCTTGCCGATAAACATTCCCGACATGGGCGCGCTGATGGAAAGCGTGAGCGGTATGGATATAGACCAGATTTTCCAAATGCTTGATTCGACGCCCAACATGTCGCTCATGGACTCGTGGAACTTGCCTGCAGCCGGCGGGACCGGCGTGAACCCCATGACAGACTCTCTGGACGTATCTGCTGCAGCCGGCTCCGTGGGCAGCGAGTGGGCCATGTCGGCCAACCATAGCACGACGAGCCCGACCGACGAGTTCAACCCGGGAAGCGTCAGCCCCGAGAGCATCAGCGATCTGGTCATGGGCGACAAACTCGTGATCCAAGACGAGCCCGACATGACTCTCGACTAGACCCTGCCATCCCCTACGAACTACAGTTCCTAATGCCATAATAATGCCAACACTCTCCCACTTAATGTATTAATTTTACCCATTCTTTCCAACCAGTTCCATCTAGGGCTGCATCACCGTGGCATAGTTTTTGTGACGCGTGGGCCGTGGGATCGATCCCCGTGCTGAGTCAGCCATTCTTCTGGAAATTTCCACTTCGTAATGGAGCGCTTTGGATAAAGTCGACCAGACTTCCCAACCTTTCAACTCTCTTCTTTCCTCTAGAAAGAACTTGTACTACTTTCAAACGCTTATAGAAACAATCGCTCGCATTTAGAATCATAAACAATGGTGTTGCACAATCCTAACAACTGGTAAGTCAGGGACATCACAACGGTTTTGAAAAAGTGTTGCTCTTGTCGCGCAATTGGAAGCTAACCGGATACAGGCACTGGGTCGACAAGAACTGCTTTGCGTGGAGTCAGGGCTACTTTAAGGAAAAGCTCGTTGGCGTGGAGGGCAGCTCCAGCACGGCCGAGGCCCAGATCACGGGCGTCAAGTCGTGCGAGGGAGACGTCGACGTCTGTCAGCGCAAGGGCAAGGTCATTAGTCTGTTTGATTTGAAGCTCGTGCTCAACTTTGAGGGCCGCCTGTCGACCACCACCGACGAGGACGTCAAGGGCGAGATCTCGATTCCCGAGGTCGCCTACGACAGCGAGGAGAGCGACTACGTGTTCAAAGTCTCGAGCGTCAAGCACGAGGCTGTCAGAGACGTGGTCAAGAAGGAGATAATCCCCCAGCTGCGCAAGCTGCTTTTCCAGTTCGGCAAAGACCTGATTGCTGAGCACGGCGCCGGAATCCAGCACCCCGCCAACGAGGTCGAGTCCTCCTTCACCCGCGGCAACACTGCCTCGCAAGAATCAGAAAAGGCTGGTGCTGCTAGCTCCGCCGGCGCTTCGTCTGCTTCGTCTCCCTCTGCCGCTGGCACCAACGAGGTCCCCAAGTACAACACCGAGGGCCTTGTCAAGACTGAGACCACCTTCCACGCCAGCGCCGCCGACATCTACGACGTCTTCCTCGACCCCGCCCGTGTCGCCGCCTGGTCCCGCTCCACCCCCATCATCAAGCCCGAGCAGGGCTTCAAGTACACCCTTTTCGGCGGCAACATTTCCGGCACCATCCAAAAGCTCGCCGCCGACAAGTCTCAAATCGTCATGACTTGGCGCCTCCGCGAGTGGAAGGAGGGTCACGCCGCCACGCTAACCCTCGACTTTGTCCAGGGCTCGGACGACACCAAGTGCAAGATTGGCTGGACGGGTATTCCCCTTGGCGAGGCCGACGTTGTCAAGCGCAACTTTGAGGAGTACTACATCAAGCCCATCAAAATCACCTTTGGCTACGGCGCTGTTTTGTAAAATAAGTTTTTATGGCATCAAATGTAAATTAATATTAATAAAAAAAAAAAGAGACAAGAAATTAATGAGTCGTTAAAAATTGTAGAATGAGACCTATATGACAAAAGGTGCAATTTATTCTTGGACTGGTGCCTCGGCGACAGCAGGTTCAGGTTCTCCAAAGCCCGGCGGAACGCCCTTGGCGTGCCTGACTCCCGCACCGCCGATAAACACGCCAAAGTCCCTGTTCCAATGGACCGTGTTGTTTGTGACCGTCCGAATGATTTGGAAGGCCTCCATGGACGAGTAAGGGATACCGGTTCTGGGGTCGACGAATTTGCAGGGCTTGCCCGTGACCACGCACTTGGGGATGCCCGCGTTGGCAAGCGTCGCGGCGGCAGAAGCGCCAGTGGGTGTTGCAGCGGTGGCGGGCACGACCTGCGATGTCGTAAGCGCAAGCGAAGCCCGCGGCGTCTGCACAGCGCCACCAGCACCAGCGCCCCGGCCCGACAGTGCGTTGACAATGCTCGACGACGAGCCAGACCCGCCCTTAGAGCCAAAGATGCCGCCGCCCAGCTGGGACAGGTTTTTGGCGCCCTTCTTGCCCTCGCCCGCGGCAGCGGCAGCACCACCCGCGGCAGCGGCGTCGTGTTTGGGTTTGCGGCCCTTGGTGCCCGGCGCGCCCACCTTTGCGCGCAAAATGGCGTGCGTCGCGGCAGCCGACGTCGGGTAAGGTTTCATGGCTGTACGGTCGGGAACAACAGGGATCTCGAGCGACTGCGGGCCAAACAGCATTTTCTTGATCTCGGACTTGGTGTACCGGAAGTCGTCGGGGAACTCCATGAAACTGATGGTGGTCATGGCGCGGCAGGCCGGTGGACCCTCAACTACCAGCTTGGAAGGATCGATATGCTCGACCTCTTCGGTTGGTTCCTGTTCGGTGGCAACAGCTTCCTTCTTTTCGGCCGTGTTCTCTGGAGACAATTCCGCGTTGACTGCATCTCTCAAGTCCGAAATCGACGACAATGGCTCACCGCCATCAAGTTTCGTCTCAGAAGGCACGTCTGGGAGGACCTCGTCTTGTAAAACACTGGGCAGCCCATCTGTCTCTATTTTCAAGTCAGAATCAACAGCAAGGTGCTCGGAAGGTAAGGTCAGTTTTGGCGAAGCCACCGCTGGCAAGTCTGTTGAAATGTCAGTGCCAGTGACGACTTGTGGGTCAGCAACGTCTGTCATTTCAGTATCAACCGATGGCGCCAACACTTCGTCTTTGGGTATACTAGGCTCGGTGTTGACTGGAGCCTCAGATTCCCTTGTCGTAGTTTCGGATGCGGGAGTTACAGCCTCTGGTTCAGTGACAGCAGGCTCAGTTTCTACCTTTGAAGTGGCAGCCGTATCCGCTGGCGCATCTGCCGGCGCATCTGCCTTCTTCTCATGTTCGGCTTCGCCATCCTCGCCAAAAATAATATAATCCGCTTCCATTTGTTCCAAACTGGTTGACCTTCTATCTGCGGCTGTTTCCTTTGCGGGTTCATCGCTTTCAGCTTTCGTATCGGCATTATTGGCCTCGTTCGCTGGTGTGGATTCACTTTTGATTTCTTCTGGTTGTTCGGGTTTCTTTTCGGTGTCTGCATTCTTTTCTGGTTCCATGTTGTCCGTTTTTGGAGTTTCGTCCTTGGCTTTGGCGTCTTTACGCTTTTTCCATTCTCGTTTGGGCTTGCTAGATGGCGGCGTGATTTCCTCAATAAAAGGCGGTGGGATGCTGGCTGGAACTAGTGTCGTTTTGCTAACGTAGCGAATAAAAGAAGTCATGGGCACGCGTTTTGCCAGCAAAGCTGCACGCTGACGCTTTTTTCTATCCTCTTCCTGCTCATAGAAGGAATTTAATGATTCGACGTTCTTTTTTTCTGTAATGATGGCCTCTGCGAGCCGTTCTTCTTGCGTAAGTTTGTGGACCACTTTCACAACAGGAGTCGGCTGCTTTGCACGTCGCGCTTCAGACTCTTTTAAGCGTTTGATCACATCCATCTTATTCTTGACTGCTGCTTTACGCGTCGACCGTCGTCGATTTTCAGACATGAGGTTGTCAGCAGACAGTTTCATTTGATGTCTTTTCTGTACTTTGAGGCGTTCTGCTTCAGCTGCACCCTCGGCATCTGTGACTTTTGCGCGCTGCTTTTGCCTCTGCTGGGCTTTAGCCAACGCGGCTGGCATGGAGGACAAGGCGTCTCGTTTCTTCTTTTGTGCTCGACGTTTTTCTTCGCGCTGTTGCTTGGCAAGTTCCTTTTCGCCCTCATCTTCGTCTTCGTCATCGCCTTCGGAGAACGAATCAGCACTGTCACTGAACATGTCGTCGTCCTTTTGCTCAATTTCATCGTCAGAAGTTTGCTTTTGTCCAGGTGTCGCGGATTTGACTCTCTTGGGTTTACGAGGTGAGCTGCTGCTGGCCGCGCGTCGTTTGTTTGTGCTAGCATCGTCGTCGTCGTCGTCGTCACCGCCGTCTCCCTCCGAGGCACTCAAGAATGCCTTCTCTGCAGTCTCGTCGTAGTCCTCATCGTCCTCCATTTCACGGAAAATGTCGTTTGCGGTCTCGTCCTCCTCTACCAAGGGCGCTTCAGAGTTGAGGAGCGACTGGAGGCGGTTACCCGCGTTCGACCGCCGCGAACGCGTGGCAATGATGCTGTCTACATTCTGCAATTGCCGCTGTTTTTCTTGCTGTTTTTGTTCTTCATCTAGCGACTGCTGAAACTGGACCATAGTTCATTGTGTTTCGACACTCGGAGCTTGTACAGGCACGCGAAATTTCAAGGTTGTTGGATCGTTCTGAGAAGAAAAAAGAAAATTAAAACGAAACCGTGGACCTCTCACCGAAAACGCGCCCTTACCCTATACGATGGACGAAATTATTTTGGCCTCTGCGACTTTCAGGCCATTTCGAAGCGCAGGTTCTTGAACGAAGCAGACTTGGACTACGGGATTTCAGCGACAGAAAGAGAGCGAGAGAGTCGAAATGAGGGCCAATAGACTACGTGGAGTCAGCATTGCGCGACTATGCCAGCCCAAGCGACTGTTTTCAGCGGCCGCCGTGGCCAGACACCAGCCATTACCCCCGAGCGGAACCACGGGCGCGAGCAAGGAGGAACTGGCGCACTTTGCACAGCTGGCGGAGAGCTGGTGGGACGTTGACGGACCGCAGCGGATCCTGCACAAGATGAACCTGCTGCGATTGGACTTTATCCAGAGAATGCTCAAAAACAATTGGGCCACGATGCCCAACAGCAACTACGCACAGGTCAAGCAGCAGGAACCGACACAGCCTATCCCGGGCTACTCTCTTGACTTATTCCCGATAAAGGAAATCAAGGACCAAATTGCAGAGACAATCAAAAACCATCATGCCGAGCTGTGGCTGAAGCCGCAGTTTGAAGTTTTGGACGTCGGGTGCGGCGGCGGCATTGTGGCCGAGTGCATGGCTAGACAGAGCTTTACCAAGCGCGTCAGAGGCATTGACTTGTCACCGGATGTGCTCAAGGTGGCGGAGGCGCACCGCCGGACAGACCCTACTTTGGCCGACAAGCTGGATTACCGTCTAATTGAGCTGGGCAAGCTCAAGGACAATAAAGAGCAGTACGACATGATCACCATGTTTGAAATGCTGGAGCACGTTCCTTACCCCTCTGAGGTGCTCAAGGAGGCTCTCGACCTCTTACGTCCCGGCGGTTTGCTTTTCTTGTCTACAATCAACCGCACTGCCGTGTCTTACTTCACTACCATCTTCATGGGAGAGGATGTACTCAAGGTGGTGCCAAAGGGCACTCACACGCTGTCCAAGTACATTAACGAGTCAGAGCTACGGGAGTGGTTTGAAGAGAGAAACGACTGCGACGTGCTCTCCTCTGAGGGATGCTTGTACATTCCCGCGTACGGCTGGACTGCGACCGGTCCCACGAGCATGGGCAACTACCTAATGGCCGTGAAAAAGAGAGCATAAATCTTTAAAAGAAGCAAAGCAAACGTTGATAAATTATGTATGTATATAGGTTTGAAAAGAATTATGAAGCAGCGACTTCTTTCTTGTTCTCCTCCACAGGCTCGTCCACAAAGGTTGGTAGCGAGCCCGAGTCTTCTGCCAGATAGCTGGGGATACCCGTGGCCTCTGCTTGTAACGACTCAAACTCCATTTCCTCGCCAAGTGCCTCTAGCTCAGCGTCCAGCTCGGTGTCGCTAATATCGTCGGGTACGGCGTAGTTGCGGGACATGGTGTCTTGCAGTTCCTGGGACATGTCGAGCAAGTCGGCCATTTCGTCCTGCAGAGTTTCAATCTTGTCAATGTTGATTTTACCGTACTGATTCTTAAGCTCCTTGTTGGCAGACTTCATGGCGTCTACCGTGACCATGACGTTGCGCAGGTTGTCTGTGGTGGCTGCGGCTTGTTCCATGTTCCACGACTGCGTCTCGAGTGCTTCCTTTTGGGCTTCGATTTGCCGCCTTTGCTTGAGGATTTTGAGAGCCTTCTGTCTGAGAGCCTGCTTTCCCGGCGAGCCGTCCCGCATGCGTCCAATTTTCTGCTGGTAGGTCGCGAGCTCGGCGTTGAGCTTGGTGAGCTTGACGTCTAGCGACGCCACACGGGTGTCGAGCTGCGCATGTCAGTAAGCTGAGTTCAAGACGCAAAAACTTGCAGTGGGTACTTACTCCTGAGATGGCATCGTTCAGTGACGGTTTGGGCGCGGTGTTCTTGGAGCCAAAGATCCTGTTCATGGTGGTTGGAGTGGGTCGCGGTTGGCTTTTGTGTGGAGAGCGCAGCCAAACAGTGGCAATATGGAGCTTGAGTATGTGCTATTATCTAATCATATGTCATCATTACATAAACTATTAATCTAGAATTGGTTCTACATTTGCTCTACACCAGTTCTACATGCGCGTCTTTCTTTTTTGAACATCCTGGCCAGTTCCAGTTCCAAGTTCCAGTTCCAGTTTAAATCCACTTTGCAACTCGTTTTCCCTCTCTTCACTTCTCTCTCAACCTTCTCCTCCACCCTTGCAAACATCGCCAGCACGTCTTGCGCCAAATACTCACTGCCCGATACATCAGTGTACCGCTAGCTCTTCCTGGTTCACGAGCTAGCCCAGCTGCCACGTTCCAACACCTCACTCGCCTGCATATTTATCTCCATATTTTCACCGCCAGTTCAGTTGCTTGGAAAATCTCCATTTGACATATTTTTGACACCCTTCGTAGAAACGTTCAGCATCCATCACAGTTCTCGCTAAGTGTAGACCCCTTGACGCAATTTGTCTTGTTACGACAGACTACCTTGAAAACGACCTCCAGCAACCATATCAACTCGATTCTCCCGTCAGTAGGCTATCCACGTTTGCCGCTGTCTCACAGAGCTTGCAAGCCAGACACCCGCTTTCTTTATGGATTTTAAACTCACTGGGCCACTGTGGTATGTACTCGACTTGAATTTCACTAGCTCAGGCTTGCTTCTAAACATGCATCTAACCTTTTTGACCTAGCACCGCCTAACGCTTGCCGTCAATGCTCACCTCGTCACCGAGGAGGTATATACTTTGGTCGGCCTCTATCGCATTCATCTTATCATACCCTTTCATTTACACATCTCTCTCGACTGGCCTTCCTGAAGTATCGATCTTGCCCCATGCCTCCACCAACCACATTCTTCCAGATCTCTCTGTAAAGCAGGTCTACATTTCACCTCCCCACTTGTCCAACTCTTTTTTCGACGATCTTGTCGCTGCTCTCGCACCCCTGTCACAGCTCTCTGCCAACCCACCATCCTCAGAAATACACGCCATTCCTAGCTTGATCTCTCCACTATCAAGCCTCAAGCATGAAAACAACTCTTTATTTATTTCATCGGCCACTGCGAGCCAGCCGGCCAACTTGCAGTCAATACTCTACCTTCCAAAGATTGCCTCTGCAGAACTCACAAGTGCGTCTGGATTACTAGTTTCATACTTGTACCAAAAGCCAGAGCAAGAAAAGCACTGGGATGACACGCTATCTTCTTTGATATCATTAAAATCACAATCCAGCATCGAAACCTACTCGCACATTGTTTCAGTCAAGAAAGCATGCAAGCCAAAATCCTTTTTCCAGCTTTCGTTTACCGTGCTCCCCTTTTGCCCAATTCCAATAGTGGGCTTCACAGTGACGTACTCGCTATTGACGTCGTATGTTGCCATATCCTGGGAGCACGTTTCTTCAGTGCGGTCAAAACTAGGCTTGTTTGTCGCTTTTGTGGTACAAATATTTCTTAGTATCGCGGCCTCCATTAGTGTGATTTCTTACTTCTATCCCACATTTTCAGGCAGCAGTTTGCGCAATTTCTTGATTGTGCCTTACTTGATTGTCATTGTGAGTTTAGAGGGCCTGATTCGACTCTTGAATGCCGTGGCAAGAACGCCGGTGGAAGATCCTCCATCGCTACGGTTATCGACTGGCTTTTCAAAATCTATTAGCAAGACAGTCATGATTCTCGGTTCATATTCGGGAGTTTTATTACTATATGCATGGCTATTCCCATTTGTCTCTCCTCAAATCCGCCAGATTTGCCTTTTTGCAGTCCTGGCAATCTTCATCAACTTTTGCTTGCATGTGACTTACTTTTCTTCAGTTCTATTTATCGACTTGCGCCGTTTAGAAGGAGAAGACTTCTCTGCAACGGACGTTATAACGACACAAACTCATTCGCTTTTCCCGCTCGACAGCAAAATGCCGCGCTTTATTAAAAACCAATACACATACTTGCACCACCTCTACCTTCACCCAACACTTTCTGCGTCAGCGACAGTCCTAACTTTGACACTGGTATTCTTGTCAATTTGGGGCTACATTACAGACCCTGCCGAGCAGTACAATTATTCTGCAAACAAAGCCCCCTTTTTTCTGTCTTCGCTTCTCAGCACGTCACTGTCGAAATACAACAACATTCGGGTATTTGAGCCCATTGTCCTTCGCAGTGATTATTCCAGCTCGCAGTCAATCATGTTTCACATTGACAGCCCAGTACAAAGCTCATTCTTTTCATTTATAAGAATGTTATCTGTGCCTATTGTCCTCGAGTTTTTTGCTTCGCTTGCATTTATCTTGTCTCTAACTGGGGTCATTTTCAAGTTTGTACTTCCTCCAGTGAAAGAGCAGACGGAAATGACACCGTCGAACGAAGTCATGGAGTTTTCTTCAAAGGAGCTTACAGGCTGCCACACACTGGATGTGCTCATGGTGGCATCACAAGGATCCACAATTGCAACCATTTCCATGGACCACAAAGTATTTGTGTGGAACGCCTCGTCAGCACCTGGTGCCAAGATTGAGCATCCAATAGAAATCAGCAACCCGCCTGACTTTTGGCCCATTAGCCGAGTAGTATTGAACTCATCCATGAGTTTGATTGCATTCTTTTGCACCAAGTTGAGGGCAGTCAAGTGCTTTGACTACAAATCGGGCGTGTTTTTATACCATGTACACGAGGCTTCATTGTTCCAAACACCACCAGTAGAGATTTTCTTTTCTGGTTCTGACTTGGTTCTTACGACTTGCAACGGCACACTGGCGTCCATTTCAATGACAGGGGCCATGACAACTTTTCCTGTCGAGTTTTCGAGCAAGTGCCGAACGCTTGTGCATGCTCGCCAGCTTGTCACTCCACGCATCCCCGAGCGTGTTGTTTGCATTTCTGCCGAGAATGACATCTCTATTGGAACTCACATTGGCAAAGTTTGGAAGTTTAGAAAGCTACACATTCAGGAACTGCCCATGCAAATCAATGTACACACCCATGTCGTGTCTCACGGCATGCATGATATTTCCAAGTACAAGCCATATCCTATTCCTGCTCCGCAGGCCATGTTGTCGCAACGCAATATGCGAACTGGCAAAATGGGCATGATGGGCGCTCAGCTACCAACAGAAAAGCCCAAAGCCATGATTCTCAGCAACCCGATTCTAGCCATTGTTCCCGTTCCAGCCATCAACATGGTTCTTCTCGCCACGGCCGTCCAGGCGTGTTTGTTTGATGCACAAACAGGCATCATTGTGCGCAACTTTCAGTTGGGGCATTTCAAAACCAACTCGTTGCGCGTTTTTCATTCACAACCTACACACTGCCGTTTCTGCGGTTGTGTGTCGGTCGACACTCTTTCCATTGCTTACAGCGACGCCGAGACCGACGGCATGGTGATTTGCCACACGCTAACGATTGACAACCGTGCCAAGAATAGCATTTGCATTCGAGTTGAGCGCGATCCTCGAGAAACGCGATGCTTGGGATTCGACGCAACGACAGAGCGCCAGCACTGGATTGAGGGCGTTGAAGGATGGGACGTGACGGAGATCAACATGCTCATGGGCGTGCGCCGGAAAATCCCCTTGTACGAGGAACAGGATGAAGAGGACGAGCCCGAACAAGATGGTCCCGCCAGTACTGGCTCTACTCTCCGGCGACGACGAACAAACGGCCGCAAACAGCTTCACACGCCCAAACCTACCAACGGGGCATTCCCACTCATTTCGTCTACTTGGGAAGGTTTCGCCATGTCCGCCATTGGCCAAATCTCATACTACGACATTCCCGACAATGCCGAGCACGTGCACCCCGACAAGACCGGGCGCGGCTACGGTCTTGGTGGCGGTACGGGCCTTGGCGGCGGTGGCGGCATTGTGACCGGCAAGGACATTGTCTTTAAGCGGTACTTTGGCGGCTACGGCAATGGCGGGATCGGGCTCGAGCTCGACGCCGTCACGCGCCGGCGCCTTCTCATCCAGAGCATTGGGCCCGTCGCCAAGTACGGGGCCAAGTCGATTGCCGTTGCTTTTGGCAATATCTTGAAGGTGTTGTACTTTGGTAAAGAGGAATCGTTCCCGGCGTCGCCGACAACGGGTGCGCCGAGCATGATTGCGCCTTACATGCCGTCGCCGAGCCCGTCGGTGTCTGGCGGCAAGAAGTGGCGGCGCGAGGTTGGCTACTAAGTTTGTCATGGCCAATTTTTATATTATTATTCACGTTTGTTGTTTATCTTTTTACTTTTTTATTCTGGCTTTGTATAATTTTTTTGTAATGAAAGTATGATCTGTTTCTTGTTTACATGGCACGAGCAGTACTGAATGCACTTCGGAGGAGTGGTATGCTGGCTCCGAGGCAGGAAGCTGGCCAGGACAGGGTGGTGGTGGTCGACGCTGCTGCTGCTGGGACCGACGCTGCGCAGGGCCGATCTTGTAGCAACCCAGCCCCAGGCTCCGGCCGAACCACCCGGTGCTACAACAACCTTACCTGGGCTAGACTTACGAGACCCATTGATTGCACATTGATTTGTAGATAGGTATTCAAGTAGAACGAGCTCCAAGTCAAGTCAAGTCCAGGATGATTGTTTAGGCGCCCGTTTGTTTGTCTCAGGCTGGGGGTTCCTTCCCATCATGAATCCAAGATTTCCAAGGCGGAACTTTCTGGGGGGACCTGGGCAGAACGGTCCAGGCTCGCTCTGGACTCGGGTATCCCATTCGTTCTTTGATCTATCGTTCTCGCTTGTCTCAGCCAACAGGTTTTTCCCACTGAAATTCCCAGAGCATTTGAATTTTTTTGGCTTTGTTGCTGATCGCGGGACTGGGCAGCCAGGGCTCTTGTCTTTGCGCCAATAACCTAGCGTTTGGCTTGTAGATCTCCAAACCTTGGGTTGTTGTAGAACAGCGGCAGAAATGGTTGTAGAACAGGCCGGAGGGGCAAGTCTTGAACTCAGATAACAATCAATCCAATCAAGCGTTGGTTGATGGGATCTTGGAGGGGCACGGGAATCTGGCATGAAATCAAGTTAGCAACAAGCAACAGATGCAGTTAATACAAGCAATCAATTTTCATTCAATCATGATACAAGTGGTTTAATTTATAAGCAAAGTTCAAACGACGCCGGCTACTCGACGAGCGTCTTGATGCTATCCTCGCTGCGGCGGCGGGACGAGCCAACTTCGAGCAGGCTCAGTTCGTACGCGCGGTCGTCCTCCTCCTGCTTGAGCTCCTTTGCAGTCTTGGCAGGGCCCTTGTGCCCCTGGCCAGCCGATGACGAGGCCTGCACAGGGTACTCATCATCATCGTCGTCAAAGTCAAGCATTCCGATATCCATTTCCTGCTGGGACAGAGAGTCGTACAGGTGACCTTCGCCCGTGTTCTTTGGTCGCGGGGTGCCGTCGGCGTACTTTGTTTCGTCGCCCCAGTATCCCTTGTTTTCGCCAATTTGGAACACGGCGAGCAGAATCCAGGGCATGACAGCGCATACGAGCCCCACGGCCGCAAGGGTGACTGCAGCGCCCGAGGCGCCAAACAGCTCGGTGGTGGCGGCATCGGAGGGGAAGCCGGCGGTGGGGGCTCGCGTGTGGAGCGTCATGCTCAGCAGCCCACACGAGAGGCAAATGTTGATGAACGAGGCGGCCATGAACAGAATCAAAAACGTCGTTTGCAGGCCCTGCGCGGTGCCTGCGGCCAGGAAAACCATGGTCAGCAAAGCAGCGAGGGTGCACAAAAACGACACCAGCGCCAGTTCATTTGCCTGAATATTGTAAGTGCATGTGAGCCCCGCGCTGCCCATCTCGCCAGCAGCAATGGCTGCCGTGGCCGCCGCTTTGCCGCGGTTCGTCACACACGTCGACGCCATCCCCACAAACCGCACCAAGGTCGTGGCCCCCGCATTGTCGGGCCCGGCTTCTGTGGCGGCAAAGGTAAAGTACTGGCGGGCCCAGTAGACGTGGGTCTTGAGGCGCGTCGACGTCCCCGGCATGCCCGAAATGAACAAGATCAGGTGCGAAATAAAGGTGCCAAGGAAACAGTACATCTGGGCCAGGCCCATGGTCGTGCCCGCGTCAAAGTCGTCTGGTTTCTTGGTGGGAGTGGTTGTGTCTGTGGTTGCACTAGTAGTAGTAGTACTTGTAGTTATGGCTGAGGTTGTGAGCGTCGCCGGCTGGACGACAGTGCTCGAGCTCGCCGTGGACTTGAGTGCCTGGCTCATTTGTTTCTATTCTAACCGTAGTGGTTTCTTGAAGTGCAAGGTTCCCTGGTGATAGTGTAGAGAAAAGAAGCTCCCTCGGCTCAGATATTTATTCAAGGTCGGGCGGGCCCTTGTTTTTAATCGATAGCGAATTTAACGGTGTACGCGAACCCTGCGCCTTGTGCTCTGCCACGCTGCCGCACCGAACAACGCGCAACCGAAGCACTGCCTTCTCGCCGGCCTGGCACGGAGATCGCAGCCAGACCGGAATACTGCTCGAAATAGCAGCAGAGAAGAGCCAAAGTCGAGCTATACTAGTTATATCGCAGTGGTTTGGAGTACTACGAACGGCTGAGTTTAGACTACATTTTAAGCTCAAAACAAGAGTTTACTAGGGAAAAAAAAAACATTGATTATCATAAAACATGAACGTACATAAAGGCTTTGTTTATACAGGCGACCGCGAGCTACTAGACTCTTGGTAAGGCGGCGGCGGTGCCTCGTAGGCCTCGTGGATGGGTGGCGGCGGGACCTCGTGGATCTCGTGCTCTGACGATGGCAGGACCGCCAACCCAATCCCGCTCTCCTCGTCCTCGCTCCTGGTAGTCTTGCGCGCAAACTGCCGGAAATCAAGCTCTTCTCTGCGTCTTTGCTCATCTTCTTCTTGCTCGCGGCGGAGCCTTCGGCCTCGGCTCGAGTCGGCCGCTGGTGGGACGTTGCGCGCGCGTTTGATCTGCTCCTTGCGGTCCTTGTTGCCCCAAAAGCCCAGGTTCTCGCCCTGCAGAAACAAAAACATACACACCCAGGGTCCCGCGGCGCCCAAGAGCTCAAAGACCAGCGCCGCAATGGCGTTGGCCGACATGCCCTTGACCGCCGTCACCGACGCGCCTTCGGGGGAACCAAGGGCCGTTTGGCCAAGGTGCGTGTGCACGTTCGCCGCGTTCCCGGCAAGCAAGCACGACAGCACCATGGTCACAAACGAAAACAGCACAAACGCGCCCACAAGCTCGCCTTGCTCGTTCTGGGACCCGCCGAGCACAAACAGCACCGGGGTAATACCCGCAAACACCGTGGTGGCGAACGAAATGCGGGCAAATGCCGGGCGCACCGCTTCATTGTGGCACCGCCAGGCTCCCGCTGGCAGGCCCGTCAAGTTGTTTTGGCAGACCTGCGTGGCGTAAACATAGTTGCGGCCCTGCACGCCGTCCGCAAAGGTCACTTGTTGCTTGGCGTAGTAGAGCGTGGCCTTGAGCTGGTCAGAGACGCCCGGCATGCCCGAAATGAGCAAGATGAGCTGGGCGATAAAACAGGTCACGAAATGAGCAGCAACGCGAGCACCTTGAAGCTGGTCTGCAATGAGCCCTGGCTTGGAGTCTGGGTCTGGGTCTGGTTCGAGGAGTCGGAGCTGGTGTCGGCAGGCCCCGGTTCCGTCTCGTCGTACACTGTGTCTGGTTTCGTGTTTGCTGCCATCTTGTCGTAACCTGAAAGCATTCCGTGTTGGATATACTCAAACATCAAATCAATTATTCGACAATTGGAGAATAAAGAAATGAAGACAAGAACTTTAAAGAAAATTTCCCCGGACCATGGCCTCTTTATGTACTTTTAGTTTTGTGTCACAAATAATCGGCGTATGAGCCCTGGATGCTGACATGACCAAAGAAAAAAAAGTAACTTTTGGCCAAACCGTTTGGCAATCAATTTATTACACCAACTACTTTGTAGGCTCGAAGTACCATCATCGTAATTAGTAGCTGAATGAACTTTTTTGTGAGGAAGCAGCGGGATCTACAGAGACTTGTGTGGTTTGTGGGCGGTGCGCTGCGGTTGAACTTGAAGCACGGCGTTGTTTGTCCCTGCGCAAAAGAGGCGATGCAAGAAAAACTTCGCCTTCTATTCAGGTCCCAACCAACAAAAATAATTACACCACCGTGATTCACAAGAAAATGATTAAAAATTAACAGACAAGCAAAGTTACAGTTGTATTTATTTTGGATCGTACTTGTCCTTCCAGATCCACGAGTTGCCGACCTCTTCACGGCCGGCCCGCTCTGCCATGCGGTAGAACTGCGCCGCCGTGTACTTGTCCTTTTTCTTCATGCCAAAGCCGTTCATGTAGCACCAAGCGGTTTCGACCATGGCGTCAACGTCGCCTAACCTGGCCGCCGTCTCGTAGTACCTTTTAGCAAGAACGGGGTCCTTGGTCGTGCCCCAGCCGTACCGGAAACAGTTGCCGAGCTCAAAGATGGCAAGCACGAGTTCACCTTTGGCAAGGCCGCTTTTGGACTTGTTGCGCGGGTTAGCGCGGAAAGACCCGCTAGAGTTGCCAAGGGACGCGATCTGGTCGACCATGGCGCTGTTCTCGGCCGCAATGCGCAGGTACTGGAACGCGCGGTCGGCGTCCGGGGCCGTGCCCCAGCCGTGCCGGTACGACAGCCCGCACAGGACCTGTGCCAATGGGTGGTTGATTCCCTGCGGGTTGGCCAGCTCGGTAAACAAGACGAGCGACTCTTCCAGCGACCCGGCCTCGTGCAGGTCAATGGCCTGTTGCAGCTTTTCGTCCGTGGACCGCGAAAACGTCACCTCCATGCTCTTCATGGCATCTTGCGGTTGCTGGGCAAGATACGGCGACGTCGGGCGCGGGGACCGGGGTCCACCACCAGCACCGGGGAACGGCGACGACGGGGTCACGGGGGTCAGCGACTCGGCCGAGTGCGTGCTGGCAGCTTCACTTGAAGCTCTATGCCTGCCGGTAAACAGCGACAGCTTGGACGGTTTTTTGGCGCTGGTGCCAGGTTCAGGGGCAGGGATGTGCAGTGCAAGGGACTCGGCCTCGTGCTCCCATTGTTTCTGTTCAGCGGCCTGTTGTTGTCTAGTGACTGCAGGTGGGGGTGCAACAGCAGCAGCGGCAGGAGCGCCCTGTGACGCATGCTCGTCGTCTCGGCCGCGCGACCTGCTTCGGGGCCGGAAGAACGAACGGCGCTTTTCCCGGCGGTCGTCGGCCTGTTTGGCAGCAGTCTCAAATGCATTGGGGTTTTGGTGGTTCACGGGCTCGTCGTCGGCGGGGAAGACGGCCAGTGCAGGTACTTGTTGTTTTTGGTGGTGTTGGTGGTCGCGAGAGTCAGAGTGCCGAGAGAGCTCGTCTTCGTACTGCTGCATGAGCTGCGGCGAGTACTCTGGGTCTTGTGACGGCAGAACCAACTTGGGTGCAGTTTGGTGGGCAGGTGGTGTAGGAGCGTCTCTAGTAGACATGGCGGCCATGCCCGACTCGATTTCACGAGTAGCATAGTGTTCCTGGGCGCGCGAGCTTGACCTCACGTTCTCATGCTGGACCTGCTGGTTATAGCTGGGCACTGCCCTGATTGTGTCGTTTTGGAACTGGGGTTGCGGCTGCGGTTGCGGCGACAAGTGCTGCGATTGGTTGTAGTAGTCCTGGGGAAAGTCTGTTTGAAAATGGGGGCTGGTAGGGAGCATGGAGGGCGACATGTCGGGGAGAACAGACATGCGCTTTTCGTCGCCCACTTTGAACGAGACGTCCGAGTCGTACGCAGGGTCGTCAATGTCGTCGTTTGGAATGTTTATCTGAACCGGGGGTTCCGGTAGTGGCTGGTGGTGTGGTTGAGGGGTGCCAAAGCTGGACATGATGCTAGAGGCCAGGGGGCTTTCCTTTGGTTCGTAGTGCTGATCGAGGGAGGAGGCTGCGTCAAAGTTGGCCGGGTCAGTCTGGGGCGGTGACGAAGTGTTTGGAAAGTACTGGGACACTCTGGAGACGCCTATGAGTCGCTCGTTGGTGGGGTCTACCTGGGCAAGGACGTCCAAGAGCTCTTGGCTGGGTTCTAGCAGGGAGGGGGAGTGGGACTGGGAGGATGAGAGCGAAACAGCCTTTGAGTGGCGGTGCGGGTGGGCCGAAGGCGACGCGGGCGAGAACACGGACCCCGAGTCCGACGACGGAGTGGGCGAGAGGTGTGTATTGCTGTTGTTGCTGTTGCTCACAGCGCTGACGAAGGACCGCGGGCGGATCTTTGTGATCTTGTCTTTGAAGAGCTTGTTGATGCCCGAGTTGGCGGAGGAGTGGTGGTGATCGTCGCCTGCAGTGACAATGTACGAGTTCTCTGTGATTTCCCCCTGGGGCGAGCGCTCGAGCAGGGCAAACTCTGCTTCGGGGTGCACCTGCTGGTCTTTTTTAAACATGAATGGGGTACTAAGTACTTGGTGCAGTTTAATGCTGTCAATTGGGGTTGTAAACTGGCGGGTGAAGATTGGCGCTGGACGGTAAGAATGTCGACACAGGCCAATTGAACAGAGTTATATATGCGGCGAGGCGGTAGAGAAGAAGAGGCGAGGCAGGGCGAGGCAATTCCAGGTCAGAGAGGGCGGTGAAGCGGGATTCGACGTTTATTCCGAGCTATTTCTGAGCCAGGCGCGTTGGGGCTTGCAGGGACTCGGGGCAGGTTGGACGGTGTGGCTGATGTAATTACTGTATTGCTTACAAATGATTTATAATGATGATATAATTGTTGGTACAGTGTTTACTAATCATTTGTCAGCAATATATTAATTACCTAATTGCATATTGCCTGAACCTGTCTTGCGAAACAATCACAGGCAAAACGGGGGGGCCCTTCACAAGCGCTCACTGGGCCGTGAACCTTGTGCACCTTGTGCACCTTGTGCACCTTGTGAACCTTGTGAACCTTGTGAACCTTGTGCTGAACTCTGCGACTCTGTCTGAGAGCCTCCTCTTTTCACATAAACAAGGCCCACAAAACCCAGAAAAATCTCTGGAAATCCAGCCAGATCACAGCCCCGTCTGCTGGCAAAAAGTTGACGTAACGTTGTTTTGGCTGGCGATTATTCGCGCACCAGGAAACTCCAGGAAACTCGGAGACTCCACTCAAGCGCCATTAAAAGCATGAAAGGCCTTTGACTGGACCTTGTTTCCATAATGCAAAAGAACTGCAATAATTTATAAATACATAAATACTCGGCCACGCCCGTTTCTTTCTTCCTCTCATTCACATCTTGCAAGACTTGAACAGTTGTAATCTCTAGACCCTTAGACTTGACTCCCCTCTCGACTACCCCAGATCTACTGATCATCTGCACCATGGGTCTTTTCCGCCGCTCCAAAAAGTCCAGCGACCTCGACGTGGGCCACGTCCGCAAGCAGTCCACCTACGACGTCCACGACCCCATTCTCACCGCCATTCGCGACGAGGAGCCCTTCCAGGCGTCCAACCACCACGGCGCCCAGCAGCACGTCGGCACCCTCTCGCCCGACATGCACCTGCGCGACGTCTTTGGCAACCCCATTGACAAGCCCGACCTGTCCAACCCCAGCCGGCCCCGCAACGAGCGGCCCCTCGACACTATCCGCGCCTTTGAGTACGCGTGCACGGGCGACGAGCGGCTCCGCGACGAAATGGAGACCCCCAGGCTGGGCTGGACCACTCGCAATGGCTTTCCCGGTGGCGGCCACTACGCCTACGGCGGCCGCCACGGGTCCATGAGCGCCATGATGCCCAAGTTCGAGACCAACCTCTACGCGCAGGCCAGCTCGGCGCCCGCGTCCTCCAACGTCATTACGTTTGACAGCCCCAACAACACGAGCAGTACGGCCGTCGACGAGCCCGTAAAGAAGAAGAAGAAGCGTGGGCTGTTTGGCCGCCACAAATAACGCAGCGTGGCACAACGCCACTACAAGGTTTAACTATTGATTATGAGGGTTTTTTTTTATTACGAACGAAGCGAGATTTACGAACAAGAAACAAACGACTGAACAAAAAGAAATGGAACAAAAAATGCAACAAAAAAAAGAGGTTTAAATTATTATTTTTACTACTCTGGCGGTCTTTGTCACTGCCAGTGTGCACGAGGTCTACGGGGTTTTACATGCGTTTTATATTTATATTTATATTTGATTTAATTTTACTGGGTTTCACAAACTGCTCTGTACGGCTCCTTGTCTCGCACGGGCGCCGGGTCTCAAACTGGCCTTGTCGCTGTTCCGGTCTCTG